>LZPO01108633.1:3240-15727 GCA_001675575.1 Neotoma lepida
TAGATTTTATTGGCTGAAATTAAAAAATTCAGGTCAATGGTTTATGTTAGGAGCTTCACAGCGTTAATCAAATGCAATGAGTTTGTGTTTTACAATTAAGAAATGAGGGTTAGATACTATACAGGCTTCTGATTTCTCAGTAGTCATGAGTTTGGAAAACAGCCAAGACAACCAAGCAAACTTTTCCAACATGGCTTAGGCTGAGGAACAGTAAAGATAAACAATTGGTGTAAGCTGAAATATTTTCAGAATATATCCACTATAGCTATTTTGTACTTTAAATCAAATCACAGAAGACTAAAATGTTAATAAGGTGACTTGGATTTAATGAGGGGAAGCCATCTTTGTACTCTACAAGTTACTTTATTTCCATCAACCTTGGTTCTTCTATTCATAGCATGTAAAGCACTGATTAACTGATTCTGACTCTTCGCATCTTTCACCATCTATTTTTTTCATTCCATAGGTTGTAAATTTGTTTATGCATTATGTATGACAAATAGTTTTTGAGAATTTATTTGGCTGGAAAAATGGGCCTGTGTAAAACAATATTTTCTTGTAACAATAATTTTACTTCTGCTTAGGATAAACTGTTACAGTCATTAGATTGACAAGATTACAAAGAAGGGTTAACATTTTTGGATTTTATAAGGCATCAGTCATCATTAAAAGGCCTCTGTAAGATTTTTTAGTTGGTGAGACTTGGAGGACATAGTTTGCTTCCAAATATAAAAGCTGTGTGTGACAAGATAATTTCATTGTGAATGATGTGTAGCCTTCCTAAATTTTGATTTTAGGTAGTNTGACAAGAAAGGAAAGATCTCGCCTAGTATTTGAAATTAGTTGTTATACAGGATGTCACCACANGAAGGATAAGAAATGAAGAGGAAAGTGAGTATGTTTAGTGGCTTTTGGTGTATATGTAGTGTAGTACTTTCCTCTGAGATAAAACTCTCCATCTTGGAGAAAAAACATCTTCAGATACTTGCAATTAAAAGGGAGAAGAAACAACAGGATAGTCATAGGAAAGATGAAACATTCCATCCTTCAGCAAAGCTGAAGAAGTAAACAACTCTAACGCTTCAGGAATACTCTGAAATATATATATTGCATATATATATATATATATATTGCATATATATATATATATATATGCAATAATGACTGCTGAGAGATATTCTCAAAGAAGATGAGCTGCCTGAAAAAAACAAATACAGTTGTGTTGTTGGGAAGAGTCAGATGCCAGTTGAGATACCTGAGGGAGGCTCAGATTACCCAAGCTACCGTCAAAGAAAACCTTCAAACATTGTTAGCTGTACTCCATGTCTCCAGTTTTAGTGAGGTATCATCAATGATGTCTTTGAGTTGTTTTTGCTCCTATAAATGAGCACTCATCCATATTCCTGTTAGTAACCCCAATGAAATTCATTGGTTCATTACATTGGACTTCATCTCTTCTTCTTTCTATCACTAGTTCCCTATCTACTAACTAGATGCTTCTTCATATCTTAAATTGATAAGAATAAGTATCTTTACAATTTATAGGCATCTAAAAGGGAGAACTCAAGAATGAACACCCCCATACTGAATATCTGAACACAACTAAGCAGTAATGAGAATGTAACATCCAATGCTATGTGATATCATATAAAATATAGAAAAATAATCAAACTGTATAGTAAAGAGTTAAACTTCTCTCATATTTGACATCTTTTAACTTACTTGCAAGCAAATAAAGAAAACAGAAAAGGGAGGCTCAATAAAAAGGATTCAACTTATTCAATCAAATCTTATTATTTCTATTGATTTAGTAGCTCATAAACCTCATTTTCCACTCTGTGAAGTGATAATGNTTCTGGCNGTCAGCTCTTCTCTTTCAGGACTCTAATTTGAAATATTTCAAACACCTCTGAAATTTGCAAAATAATGTACATGCTTATCTTCCAGAAGGAACCTCCTAATGCAGATGTGCTGTGCTTTGCAAGCACAAACAGAATGTTAACGACCAGGATGCGTTTCTTCTAAGAAACCTGCAGTCTACCCAGGCTGTGAAATACAACTCTTATTTTGCTAGAGGCTCTAGGAGATACAGCTGCTGGCTGACATCGCGATCAAGTGGGTTCAGGTGGGGAATGGAAGGTTAACAACAGTCTCTGTAATAGAAATGTAGACAAAAGGTAATCCAAGTTTCTAGCTTTCAAGGGATTCACTGACGGTGGCTGACTACGAGCTTTCAGCTTTAAATCTAATAAAGTCCTCAGGCAGAGCAACGGTGGGGTTGTTACCTCTGAGAAATGGCAATGTGGTTTTCAGTATTTGGAATCAGAAGCTGGGTACACGGAAAGATTTCAAGAGAATCTAAGCTGAAATCAAGATTTATAGTAAGTTCACGGCTCCAGTTTTTTATGCATACATTAACATTTCCAGTATGAAGAACTTAAATGAAAATAGTTTAACGACACTGGCTCCCAGTTATTTCCAGATCATAAGCTGATCCAGACACTGACATGTAATTTTGCAACTGTACTTTGTCAAACCAGACGTCTTTTTCCTAACTCAATTTTCTCCTAAGCTAACAGTGCCATCACAGGAAGAGACTCTAATGTAAGTACTACTAATCACTTTAGGTTCAATTTGAATATAAAGCAGAATATTAGCTTGAGAAGAAGAGACCTGGAGTGAGCAGAGGTTTGAAAATGTGGTGAACTTCAAACACTCTATTTTCCACTCACTATCTCAAGTTGCCTTTCAATACTGCTTTTCTGCCATTTNTACTAACTTCAGAATAGCATAGTGTTCATTGAGGAACGGCTAGAGGTGCTAAACAGATATGATGTATTTCTTGACAAGGACTTCATATGCTCACTGTACATCCTAGTATTTGAAATCTTTACTTTTCCTGACAACGTTGCCTTGCATGACCATTCCTTCTCATCCTATTTTTTTTTTAAAGAACTGCAAACTCAGATAAATGAGAAAGATACCATAGTTTTAGCTAAACTGAAGTTTTGGGGAAATATATATAAATGTACATCCAGCACCAAACACAAACACCATTAACTCTAAAAGCAGAATAAAAACAGTATCACTTCTGCCCTTATGGTAATGCAACTTAGATACTGCACTATTTTAAATGTCAACAGTTTGTGGCTTATAAGTTTCATTGACTATGTTGATGGTTTAGTGTGTCTTTAACAGATGCGGGAATATATATTATTTATTTATTTATGGATATATATATATATATTATATTTACATTTAGAAACATACATATATTCCTAATAATATATATTCCAAAATTCATTCCAAGATGGAGCAAAGCAACTATTGTCTCTAAATTAATTGAGGATGAAAATTTCATTTTCCATTAGTTGCTATGACAAAATCAATAGTGGATAAAGGGCACAGTGACATGCTTAAGGAAACTGAAGTTTGTCTGGGAGGGTGGCTCAGCAGATCAAATGTGATCTAATTTGAGCTTCAGAACACACATGAGAACTTGGGTACAGTGATGCATATGTGGGATCCCAGTGCTGGAGGCAGGAGACGAGGTGGTATCTGTGTCTTGCAAGTTCATCAACCCATCTAAATTGGGATGCTTCAGATTCAGTGTCAGACCCTGACTGGACAAACAAGTTGGAAGGCAATTAAGAGAAGCACTGAATGTCTACAGACACTACTTCTACAGATACTTGCACACCCGTGAATATTCACACACACACATACACACACACACACACACACACACACTCACATACACGGGGGCAGGGGTTAGGACTACTGAGCAAGAAATAGTAGGTGATACCTGTACCAGGTTGCTTCTCTATCATTTATTTATTTTTTATGCCATATATAGGATTTTCAAGCATATTTCAAGTGTTTAACTATAGTGTTATTACATCATCCACTCCTTCCCTTTCTTCCCTCCAAACCCTCTCATGTATCACTCTTTGTTTCAAACTCATAGCCCTCTTTTTAAAATTGATTCTTGCTATATACATATATGTATATTTGTATACAATGTGCTCATAAATATAACTTGTCTGATTAATATTAATTGCATGTATGTTTTCATGGCTGAGTATTTGATATTGGATAACCAATTGATGTGCCCCTCCCAGAAAATACTGTTTCTACCATTCTCAGCATTTGTTAGTTGGCTACAGTTCTTTGCGTAAGTTTTAGGGCTCAAAGAACGTTGGAGAACACAAAGGAAATTGTTGATTGTTGAAGCCAGAGAATCAGAGTTTGCTGTGAGATTGTCTGCTAGTAATTTCAGTGGCTACACCCAGAAGTCTCATTGATANGGCTACCTAAACACGAGCTGAACAAGAATGACAACAGTGGCACACTACTGTGCCACTAGCACACACTTGCCTGTATAACACACACTACCCTCTTTACCTACTTTTGCTGTTTCTAAAGAAAAATCTATAAATGCAAAAATGATGTAATATCTTCATTTAGACAACAAATTTGATGATTTGCTAAAATTAGGTATATTTATTTTCTAAGAAAACAGATGAATTTTATGTAGGAGTTATTAAAAGGATTCAAATGCGACAGAACATTTTAAAGGTCTCTCATGCCTACATTGCTATATTCATCATGCCTACATTGCTATATTCATCTTAATTGTTCGCACAAGATGCACCATAGAAGACTACATAAAGATGGCAGGGCATGATTCTGGAAGTTTAGGTTCAGATGAGTCATGTGATTGTATCACTTACACTCTTAGATCAAAGACTAAAGGAGGTCGGTCTTCACTCTTCCTTCATATGGGTGATTCTATAAGACCATCCACTTCATAATTTTGAGTAAAAAAATGCTGGTTCAATGTTCTGTTTTCACATCTGGCAGGAAGTTTACACACGTATTCCCTAGAGACAGCATATGATCTTTGAAGACCTAGAAATTATTGAAGTTAATTGAATTTATAAGGCATCTGGGTTGTCAGAAAAGCCGTGATGGCACTAATTAGGCTTATTACNAATGCCAAATGTGAAAGTAGCATAAAAACATAAAAATTTGGTTCTCTTAAAATGTTAAATTGGAGGCATTGTCCACGCCAGTTCTTGCGGCCTTCATTCCATTGCTCTTTCCCACTTCTCCTAATNGGATGTAGCTGTTTTGCTGTTGTTGTTGCTAATTGTTTATTTTATTGTGAATCACATTTAAACAGNTTATTCCATCTTCTAATGGAAGACCAGAAATATATGCTCCTCATAAATATAATACTGCAATTGGTGCTGTCAAAATTAATTTATAGCTTGATAAAAATGATGATGACAGAAAGTGTTCCATAGAGAAAAATAAACCCATCAATCTTAGATTCTCAGTGCTGCTTGAGTATGGAAGGGTTATCATACATATAAGATTTTAGTGTGAACAAGATAAACAATTGGTTCTTTGAAGTTTATCCTACTTTTCTGATGAAGATTTATACCATTTTATAAAAAATAACCCAATCTAAATAGTTGTTCTTTAGCAGGTTTGAAAGATTATGGTGAAATAGGAAAATTGTATGAATATAGGTAAGTANAAATATTTTTAGCATTGTAAATGAATTATAGTAAATGTACAACATATTGTGGAAATTATAGAAACCACAGATTGGAGGTTTTGTACGGATGGACCTTTCTGAGAACTTTTTCTACTACTACTGCTGCTGCTGCTGCTGATGATGATGATGATGATGATGAACATTTATCTACTTTTAGTCAGTAATTGTGAAAATATCAAAAAAGGAGAAAATTTATTTTAACAAAGTCGCTTGTGTGCCTCCATCAATGATAATTTTGACACAAGATAGGTAAATATTATGTTAAAATATAGTTCCACACCAATACCTAACAAAAGTTTTGAAGACAGATAAATTAAACATTAAATAATTAAATAAATTTCATTTTATGTCTAGTTTCTTGAGTTCTTTGTATATTTTAGAGATCAGCTGGAACAGGGATGGAATAGGAGAGCAATGAAAGAGATATCTTGATAGAGGGAGACATCACGGGGATAGGGAGAAACTGGATGCTAGGGAAGTTCCCAGGAATCCCCAAGGATGACCCCAGGTTAGANTACTAGCAATAGTGGAGACGGTGCCTGAGCTGGCTTACCCTGGTAATCAGATTGGTGAATACCCTAACTATCATCATAGAACCTTCATCCATTAACTGTAGAAGCAGATGCAGAGATCCACAGCCAAGCACCAGGCCAAGCTCCAGGAGTCCAATCAAAGAGAGGGAAGAGGGATTCTATGAGCAAGGGGCATCAAGATCATGATGGGGAAATCTANAGAGACAATCAAACCAAGTTAGTGGGGACTCATGAACTTTAGACCAACAGCTGTAGAGACTAAGTGGGACTGGACTAAGCCCTCTGCATAAGTGAGACAGTTTTGCAGCTTGGTCTATTCAAGGGGCCATTGGCAGTGGGATCAGGATCTTTCCCTGGTGCATGAGCTGGCTCTTTGCAGCCCACTACCTATGGTGGAACACCTTGCACATCCTTGATGTAGGGGGAAGGGGCTTGGACCTGCCTCAACTGAAAGTACCAGGCTTTGCTGACTCCCATGGGAGGCTTTACCTTTTGGAAGGAGAGAATAGGGTATGTTAGGGGTGGGGGGAAAGGCTTGCAGGGAGCAGGAGGAAGGATGAGAGGAGGATCTGTGGTTGGTATAAAATGAATAAAAATTTGTCTTAATAGAGAAAAAAGTAATAATAAAAAATTCATTTTATTACAAATTTTTAGTAGGTTAAACTCTAATTAACAAAAAACTTTTCATATTTATAAAATTCATTAATATTTAGAAAAGGATTAGATACATTTGTCTTTTNAAATATTAGCAAGTGTACTGGCTGGTTTTGTGTGTCAAGTGACACAAACTAAAGTCATCAGAGTGAAGGAACCTCAGTTGAGGAAATGCCTCCATGAGATCCAGCTGTAAGGCATTTTCTCAATTAGTGATCAATCGGGGAGGGCCCAGCCCATGGTGAGTTGTGCCATCCCTGAACTGCTGGTCCTCAGTTCTATAAGGCAGCAGGTTGATGAGTACCACGAGAAGCAAGTCAGTAAGCAGATTTCCTCCATGGCCAATGTNTTAGCTCCTGCCTCCAGGTTCCAGGCCATCTTGAGTTCTTCTCCTGACTTCCTCCAATGATGGACTATGATTTGGAAGTATAAGACAAATGCACCCTTTTCTCCCCAACTTTCTTTTTCATTATGGTGTTTTGTCACAGCAAATAGAAACCCTAACTAAGACGGCAAGTTTTGTCTCAGCTTCAAAAAACAGCAGGACAACTGTAACTAGCTTTATTACAGCTGCTAGATGTGAAGTTAGCACAAGAAATGAACATCAAACATTAATTCACTTAAGTTCTGAAACTAATTTATTTTATTTATTTAATAAAGAACAAAAGTAATTTTAAATAGTGGTACAGAGCAGGCCAGCACATTGGAGTCCAGAAAGGGAAACTAGGCATTCAGGGAGTGCCAAACTAGAATTACTCCACCTTGCTATGAAGAAGCTCAATCTGGGAGTCTTTGAAGTGCAGACTTCCTGTCTCCCTCCCGCCAATGGACAAAGACAAGTGTGACTGCATCTTCATAGCCCTGAAGAACTAGAAATCATAGGGAGAGTTGAGCCACACATCCTGTCCTCTTCTTCAGGGGAAAATGCTCATAACCACTCCTGTCATTAGCATACTTGTTACGACTTTTCAATCTGTCCAAAGTAACATGATCATTTTCCTTTTCTGAAATNTTTGGAATTACCCTTGTCATCCTCACTGTTTATTGCTGCCAGCCNCAGGAATATGACGTAGAGATTCAGCTGATACTGACAAAGCTGTTACCTGGATAAGTTAAGGACTTTTCCAGAGGAAAACCAAGACTTAAGGAGTCTTGGCGATATTAGCTTCTGAATGTATTAGCTGTATCCTGCAATGAAACTCTTGTGTGCTATTGGAGTTCCCCCCAATTGACTTTTCCTTCAAGAATTTACAACAGTGTGATTGATCAATCTTGGGCACAACTCTTCTTATATTATTGGAGCATTTGGATGACTGTCCCCAGTCATGTTTACCTTTTCTGTAACATAAACATTAGCTCATCTCACTTACAGATAAGAGAAAATAACCACTAGCAATTAAATCCTCAACCCCTTACCTTCACCCTGGGTTATTTACACTAGATCCTAATTTAAGAGATTTACTACTCGCATTTTAGCCATTTGCTAGTGACTGAGTTAAGGCAGTCACTCCCACTGGCCTAAGGAGATTGCCTACAGGGCCAGGCAGAGGACAGGAACTGGGCTTCTTTCTTGTGCAAATCAAGCTTTGGTTCCTCCTCAGCCAGGTGCTATTCCTAGATTTCCTCCTCAGCAAACAGCTGCAGCCAGGACTACAGGATAAGTGGTGCCAAGGGCAGTTTACTCCCTTCGTGACTGATTGACACCTAACATCCCACCTAGTCTTATGGTCTGAGCACACAAATTCCCTATTTTAGTCTTTAGTTGACACTAACAAAGAACTCTTCTTTAATCATTCCCCCTTCTTAGGTTTTTGATCTAGCTGACAATTACTNAGTTATGTGCGGATCCTTTATCATTTCTCTCTGTGACCCTGAAAACTTCAAGCCTTGCATTGCTTTGCCAAAGAACTACTGCATATATGCAGAGCACGGGGAGAGATTGGATTGAGAAGATGGGAAAGACCTAGATAGATATGAGAGAACAGCAAGAAGGGAATCGATGGAGAAGAACAAGATGAGGGCAAAGATGGAAAGAACTAGATAGACAAGAGAGAACAACAGAAAAAATTGAGAACAGGAGGAACTGAGAGGAGCTAAGTATGAGAACAGAAAAGAAACTGTGTAGATGGAATTGACATAGAAGAATAAAGTGAATGGACTAAAGAATTCTGTGCNTAGATTTATTGAATATCCCTCAGATTAGAATCCTCAGCTGGTTGTAGACTCTTCCGCGGACCCTGGGAGCAAACAATACAGGCTGGACCTATTTTGTTTGCGTTAGTTTATATTTTTCTTTTTCTGTGAAAATATTGCTCCTTTCTCAAGGACTTCAAAGCCACTATAGAAGTTTCGTCCTGTGACATGCAGCAAACCACACACTGAGCACAGAGTATTCATTGATATTTGAATTCGACTCCTTTCCTTCTCCTATTTCCTCTTCTTCCTCCTTCAGGTTCTGTCCTAGGTTCTTGTTGTACATTTTGACAATTTTCTTTACACCGAACTCCCCTGACTGAAAGCTGCTTGCATTTGNGTTGAATGAATGTTAGAGGTCCTGCATGCGGTAGTTACAANTGGACTCTATTAAGACACCAACTATCAAATCTATGATGCTTAGTTATTTGAGAAGGTGGTAAAATTAAGATACATGTATCATAAATTGATTTTAAAAGGTTTAGACAAATTCATGAATCAATAATGTTCTCAATATATAAGATCATTATTGTTATTTTTCCNTGTTTTGTTCTTTGATAAGAACAGTATCTTCAGTCTAAAATGTATTTTATATAGGATTTGGCCTTGCATTTTTTACTGTTACATGGGCTATCACCAATATTTACCATCCAGAAAGTTCATGCGATAAGCACCCGTGTAAACAATTCCAGAACATCAACTATGTGTTTTAAACGTTCTGTATTTAATACTACCATTTGACTCTTACATAAATAATTGAATTTATACACACACACACACACACACACACACACACACACACACAGCTCTTTAATATGGTAGGCAATGATTTGTATTAGGACAAATTGAATCTACTTGATTAGTGAATATACTGGACATTGAATTGCAATATATACTAACTGTTAAANAATAATTTAAGAAGTACAATGTGATGTTTTGACATGTACATAGAATGATCAAATCAGGCTTGTAGACATGTTCTTCTCAAATACTTATTGTATCTTTGTTATTGTAAGAATATTAAAATTCCAAAGTTTTAGCTGCTTTGAAATGTGCAATATGTCTTTATTAACTATAGTCACTACATTGTACAACAGAACAGCAGAACTTTTTCTAACAACAGGTTTTCTTGCTAACTGTAGTAACCTTCAATAAGAGTTTTGACTTGTACATTTTGATTCACAGATACAAGGGGTTAATTGCATACCCTACCACTTGAGTAAGAATCGCTTCTTTTGAACTGCTTTGAAATCTATCTACATATGTATTGCACTTAGACTCCAAAGCAGCCCCATGCTGACATGCTTCCCTCAGTGACCAGGTGGTGCCTAACAAGAAGCAGTGTGACAGCTCCTGATGACTGCACTGTGGATCAAGGCAGTCATCTTCTATTGTTACCGGGAACAGTGAAACACACTGTGATTTGCACNGTACTATTTATTCCCTAGGTACCCAGAAGAAAACCATTTCCTTTTAGACTTAGCTTACAAAGTATGTATGTGCATTATGCTTTCTTTTATTGTTATTTAAAACAACACCAAAAGTTGAAGGAAATCCTTAATAGTTCACATTTAGCAGTCCTGTTTACTTACGTGAAAGGATATGTTATATGAAAAGTTTGCACTTGTGGATGATTTCAAGTAGAAAATAATGTAAGAGAGGCTTCCAATACTTAAAATGCAAAAGGAATACCACTGTCTTTGCTGTAAAATCAAATGTATAAAATTACATTTTTATTGTTATAAGGAACTTGAAGTGAGGTCTGAGACCACAGGATTGTTAGATAAAGTATGAAGAACAAATAAAATATAGTTGCATATTTTTATTGTTTATCTTTAAAATTGCATTTGAATTTTAAGAGTACTAGAATGAGGGACTGGGGAGACACCTGAAGGGCTGAATGTACTTGGAGTGCAACCATAAGGAACTGAGTTTAAATCCCAGCGCTCTTGTAAAAAGCCAGGCGTGGATGTTGTGTTCCTAAGGAGGGCAGAGACAGGAAGGTTAAAGGAGCTTGCTGCTCACCCTTGCTTCAGGTTCAGTGAGAGACTCTGCTCTAGGGACTGTGTGAACTTCTGAGGAAATGTGTCTTGTTTGACATGGACATGGTACTTCAGCCTCATGGCAGTGAAAAAAGTCTGCCCCAACTGTGGCTGAGAGGGATGGCAATGGCTTCATAGGGTCCAAGTGGGAATGTGGACAGTGTGTCCAGAAAATGTCCACATCCACTTTCTCCTTTGAGCACTACAGCCTGAAGTCTGCTTCCCTATGGAGACTGCTACCAACCTGGCCTCCCCTCCCGTTCAGCTATATGTAAAACTCCCACGTCCTGGGTCAACTGTGTGGGGACTGAGAGTNAGACACACACCACTCATGCCAGCTTTTCTGTGTGTGTCTGCATGTTTGTCCTTTCTCCATCCCTTTACTGCCCCAGTGAACTAAATCCCTGGAACTTTGTAGAGCATAGTATCTGTTTCAACTTAACAGAGTTAAGTGTGTCAGAGCAGGACACTTGATGTTACTCTCTGGTCCCCATATGTGCATATATTTGCGGATGTTCATTCAAACACATGTGTGCATATACCACACACACATAGTTCACACACAAGCACACATACGCAAGAAACACACACACACATACACACAACTACCAGAATAAAACCTAGATTTCTATATTATAATATTTTGGTTCGTGAGTTATGTTAATTTTATTTAAAGAATGTTCCAAGCTGTTAATAACTAAACTTTTCACCTGGAGTTGAAGAAAGGGAATAAGGACTCTTCAGCTCTAATTTCTGGGTTGCATTACTCCTGTCAGAAACGCTCCAGTCGTCATTTTGCATTTTGCTTTCAGCTCCCTNTCGCTGCTGCCTGTTGCTCGGTTTGGGGTCCATTCGCACAGCCTACCGACTTTGTGGNAGCGGACATAAAATCTGGTCTAAGGAAGCACTGCTGCTGGATCCTGGGGGCATGAGTTGTCATGTTTTAGTCCTGACTTGCAGCAGGAGCCAAACAGGTGCTCTTTAATGTCCTTCTAGCACAACAGGCTGAAAGCACCAGGCTTGTTAAATGGATGTTTTTCAGAGACTTAATCCGAGCCCCATTAAAGGTAGGAAGAGACTTCTAACTGTGGCTTGCAATCTTGTTTCCCGGAGGCGTGCGCAGATATAATGAACTGACTTGCCTGCTTCCAGGAGCGCTTGTTAGGTGCCAAACTGTTAGGCTTCGCTTTTTCATGTACATACATTCTCATTCCATTGTCAGAACAACACAGTGAGGCACGATTGTTAAGCAGCTATTGAAACTCAGAAGCTAAGCTAAGCAACTTGCATACAGTCTTGCTTGAGATAAAGAGTACCCTAGAAAGAGGCGGGGCTTTAATTCATATAGGCAAAATCTAGTCTGTTCACTCTTTGCTAATAAAGAGAGACCTATCAGACATCAAGGACCTGAATAGAGCTGAATACTAGAATTCTGTTTTTGGTGAAAGGTTTCCCATTGGAAAAAAGAAAAAAGAAGAAAGGAAGAAAGACCAAAAAAA
>LZPO01108633.1:33435-48728 GCA_001675575.1 Neotoma lepida
AAGTGTGTGTGTGTGTGTGTGTGTGTTGTGTGTGTGTATTTTAGAATATATACATGTTAGTAGTTGGAAATCCTTCTTTCTATCCTCTTCGCTCTCCTTCATCCTGCTTTTTTCGCCTTCTTTTTACTTCTTCCTTCTCCTCCTCCTTCCTCTTTCTCTTGTGGCAATACCTTACTATTCAGCTCAGTACAGCATCACCTTCTCCTCCTCCTTCCTCTTTCTCTTCTGGCAATATCTTACTATTCAGCTCAGTACAGCATCAAAGTTATGATCCTTCTGTTTCACCTTGAAGAGTTCTGGGAATCCAGCCACATGCCACCATGTTCAGAAACCCACATNACACACAGGAAAACTCTGAGCACGGTGTTACCATATAAGAGATGACGCTGAATACAGGCAGAGTTCTCAGAGGTGATTCACAATAAGATTTCCAACAAACAGTATCTCTTTGATGTTTGTATTATTTACAGTGATAGAGTATTAAAATTAAAGTACTAAGGAAAATTGAGAATAGCCACCCTCCTTTCAGCTAATGCTGAGTTGTGATTTCACCTTCCACCTACNATATGCATTGCTAGAGCACATGGTTTGTCTTTGCTGTGTTTATTGCAATTTCTGTTTACACAAGAAAAAAAATGGACTATAAGGACCATGATACTGTTCTGTGACTTTTTCCATTTCTGATTTCATCCCTTTGNCTTCTGTGGCTGCCATCCCGGGCTCAGAATCTGGAGAGTAATAATAAATAATATAGTCTTGACTCAAGTGGGAAAGACATGGGCTCCTCTCTTTAAGTCTTTCCTGTTTCTGCATAATGGCCCCTTGTCATGTTCATTAAGAGCTATGTTTCTGGATAAAATGCAGTTTCTGTATTTAGAGAAACATGGTACATTCCATTCATTTCACAATGAACTTACGATTTTTGTCTATAATGTAATTAGAACAACAAGAAAGACTGTTAGTTGCTGAGTTCAAGAAACTAAAATTGATGTTCAAAATGGTTTAATCAGTTGTCATGGATTCTGAGCATATTGTTCTTAAATTTCTAGTGTAAACTATATTTAACTATTCCTGTTCTGTCCACATTTAATCATACTGGTTCTAGAAAAATGAGATGCAAAATATTTCTTCAGAATATTGTTGTACATGAGAAAGAACCCTAAGATAAAACTGGCAAAGTTTTAGTGAGACCGAAAGCCCTTGCAGCTGCTCTTTTTCTGTTATTTCTTCCACATACTGAGCTCCGGTCTTCTATTGTGGTTTCCCTCCCCTTTAAAGGAGAAAGTAAGCTCTGCTGTCACTTTCATTTCTTCTTTGTTTCTGGAAACTGAAACTACGTTAAGCCTCACTTAAAAGTATTCTGCACAAACATGACTCCCAACCTCAGAAAACGAAAGAAACCATTAAGTCTGAAGACCTCAGTAAAAGATTCTCCCTTTGCACCACCACCATTAGCTTCTTGGGTCTTCGGAACACCTAGACAACATGTCAAAAAAAAATCTGCACTCAAGCAGAAACTGTCAAACTAGTATTAACTGAACAAAAATGGATANCCACAGATATCCNTTGCATCCAATAAATCCTCAGGTTCCCATTCTTTGGTTTACCAAAAAGTAATAGTGGTGTAGTTCTCTTTTGTTTGCAAAATATTTCACAAAGTCAGACTATAGAAGAATTGTTTGCAATTAAAAAACTTCCTACTTAAGCAACAGACAGAGGGGCTATACTCATATTTGACTTAGAAAAAAAGGTATATATATATTAACTTTTTATTAACTTATTTTTACTAATGTATTATATGTTATTTTATAATAAAATAAAAAACATATAACAGAAAATAAACAATATATAATTATTTATTAATATTTAATGCTTTAATTAAAATATACAAATACATTTACTTAAGAATGTACTTTCCTTCAAAAGGAATATGGATTTCTGTAATTAGGGACATAGAACTTGATGGGTGTTTTTGGAAATGTTCCCTTTCCCTTTCCTCTGCAGGTATTGAAAAATGTAGAGAAAATGCAGAAAATAACTATTTCTGTTGAACACCAGGCAGCACAGCACTGGGATCCCCAAGGAAGGGACAGGACAGATTAGGCCTAAGGAGGCTTGCCTTCTGCCCGGGGAACATTTACTGATTATAATCTGGAAAGGGAAATCCTAGCAGACTTCTGTAAGTTTCCCGAGGTTGAAGAAGCTGAAACTGATGTTCAAAGAGACAATATAGTCATTACATTTACAATAGAATATCTACCAGCAAAAGTCTGCAAAGAGAAGCAAACTAGCAAAATTAAAGGTCATTAAGCCTTCAGCTAAATACTTCTCAGTATATGCCCTGGATTAAACTACCTTAAGGCGAGCAAAAATGGCTTGGAGACATGATAGTTCCAAGGCAAACATGGAAGCGTAGAGATTGGAAAGCCAGAAAGGAGAGAACAGCTAAAAATAAGATGTACATAGTAAAAAAAGCAGAATTGCCACACTTTAACAATGGTGTGTGTGTGTGTGTGTGTGTGTGTGTGTGTGTGTGTGTGTGTGTGTGTGTTGTGTGTGTGTCTGGGTGTTTCTTGTGTTTTTGTACTTTTTTTTAAAGTTTGGTTTGTTTTTGTTTGCCTGTGTATTTTCTGAAGAGAGAGAGAGAAATAGCGTGGAAGTTAGGTGGGTGTGGAAGTGAGGAGGATCTGGAATTGGGGGATGGGAAACCATGATCAGACTATAACATGTTTATTTTCTCAATAAAAATTATAGTACAATGGAATAGGGCTCAAATATATCTCACCTCAGAATAATGGCTCTGTAAATGTGTTCTTGTTCCCCAAAATAATAATAAATAAATAAATAAATAAATAGACAACAGGAAAAAATATTGACATAGATGAAAGCTTTGCCATAATAAAATTTATAATTGAGAGGATACAACAAAATCCATCACTGAATAATTTAGAATGACAAATAGTCATCATCTATTTTAAAATTANTTTTCATAATAAAAGTTCAAAAGTATAACCCATTACCAGAAAAAAAAATTCAAAATGGANAAACTAAAGAAATTTTTAAAATGTTNTATGTAGCAAGAATGATGTAAATAGCGGACATTATCTAAAAATTATATGGTACAATTCATGGAATGGAGATTAATTAAATTAGACTAGTGTCAGTTTGGACCTCTTACAGATGAAATGACTCCACACAGATAAACTTAGTGACAGAAAGTCTTCAGGATAATGCATAAAGGAGAAAAAATGTATGAAATAACTCCCCCACCAGTGTGTGTGTGTGTGTGTGTGTGTGTGTGTATTGTGTGTTTAAGTGTGTTGTGCCATTTCTGGCTGTAGGACAAAATCACACATGTAACTTCTACCTTAGGCAGATGGCANACTATACATTAGAAATATTTGAACAGAGTTGATAAAAACATAACCCTAGAGATCCATTAAGCAGTTCCAACTAAACGTAATAAAAATAAACAAATGAAAGAAAATATGCTTTGTCAGATCATAATCCATTTGTTGAGAACAAGTGATAAAACACCACAAAATCATGCACACACACACACACACACACACACACACACACACACTCACAGGGAATACATGCTGAAAAATAGACATAAACATTCCTATAATACTTTCTCTTTAAACTTATGAAATGTCACAGAACAACAGAGAAATGAGCTGTCACCTTGGGAATATAAAGGCATGAAGATAGGCAAAACAAAACAAAACAAAGGATAGGAAAAACAAAAGCTGAAGGGGCTGGAGAGATGGCTCAGTGGTTAAGATCAATGGCTGAGGTCCTGAGTTCAATTCCCAGCAATCACATGGTGTCTCACAACCATCTACCATGGTATCTGATGCTCCTTTCTTGGATAAATGCATACAGGCAGATAGCGTACTCACAGACATAAAATAAATAAATCTTAAAAAAGAAGGTGAGTGATCTATTTGTAGATTCAGTTACTTGAAATTGTAAAGCAGCTCAACACAATGAAGGAAAAATGATTCCAGAGGGAAACTGAGAGTTAGACAATAAGATAGGGGGGCTGCAATGATAAAAGCAAAAGTAAATATGTTACTGAGAATAATTATTTTAAAATAATTTTAGAAACCAGACACACTGAGGTTGCTATAAAAGTCGTGAATTTATATATAATATATGTATATTAATATAATTATATATACCTATACATGTATAAGTATATATGTATATATATATATATATATGTGTGTGTGTGTGTGTTTTATGATTTTGTTTGAATAGGAAGGTGAGAGCAGAAATTTGGGCTGAATACTTAGAGAGAAAATATTTTGATCAAATTTTACTACATGTGAGTCTCAAACAATAGATAAACACATAAAATATCAATATGCAAGAGACAAATTCTACTATGGAGAATTTCCTCAACTATAAATTTTTTAAATCATAAAAACATAGACGTTGTAGGATAAGCTTTTTGTACATGTGATTATGTCTTTACCAAGGAGCCTTCTGATTAGTTTAATAAAGAGCCAAATGGTCAATAGCTAGGCAGGAGAGGATAGACAGGATTTCTAGGGAGAGAGGGGAAGAGGTGGAGGAACCTAGGCCTGTGGATTATGCCAGCAAGAGGCCTTGGAGACGTGTAACGAGTTAGACACACAGAAGAGGAGAGAGGGAAAAGCCACATGGTACTAATCTATTACATAGATTAATAAAAATATGAGTTAATTTAAGTTATAAAAGCTAGTGGGATGAGCCTAAGCTGAGGCTGAGCTTCATAATTAATAATAAGTCCCAGTGTCATTATTTGTGGGTGATGGCTGAAAACAAAGTCCATCTACACATAGAAAGCATTACAATGGAAATCTTCTAAGTTCCAATTATGTTCTGGCTTTTAAAAATAGGGCTTCTATTGCTAAAAATCATTCTTTTAAAATTTTATTAGTCTCATTCAAAGTGTGAACTAATGAGTTTCCATGTGCCATTTAGTGTATGTGTATAATATGCTTTGATGTTTTTCAGTCCCGCACTATCACATCCTATCCTCCATCACTATTCTTCTTACTGTACTTACAAGGCCTCCTCAAACTTTCATGCATTATCTCTTGTAGTGGAAAGTTTTCCTGTGTCCTGCCCAGCCTGCAGCATCTTATAAATTAATCACTCAGAGGCTCAGTATTAATTACAAACTGTTTGGTCTATGGCTCAAGCTTCTTGCTAGCTGGCTCTTTCATATCAAAATAACCCATTTCTATTAATCTATGTTTTGCCACAGGACCATAGCATTACCAGTCTTCTGGTATCTTGCTCCTAGGTTGACTGGATGATGTCTGTCCTGACTCTGCCTTTCTTCTCCCTGAATCTTTGCTTGGGTTTCCCACCTGGCTATAATCTGTCTTGCCATAGGCCCAAGCAGCTTCTTTATTAACCAATGGTAGCAACACATACTCACAGCACACAGAAAGAC
Source organism: Neotoma lepida (assembly GCA_001675575.1). NCBI lineage: Eukaryota > Metazoa > Chordata > Mammalia > Rodentia > Cricetidae > Neotoma > Neotoma lepida. Next base: position 38,888 of record LZPO01108633.1, read on the forward strand.
AATCCCAAAACAACCTCTGTTGATTTTCTTTGTGTTCCTTGACTCTTTATTGTTACATGTATATATGCATATAAACATACACATGCAGATGAGTCNATTTAGTGTCGTTAGAGTGTATGTGTTTTCAGGGTTGACTACTTTCCAGTGATTTGCTAATTACAGAGCTCATTCCTGGAGAACACTGAATCTCCCTCTCTCTGTAGTCTTTATTGCCTGTAGTTCTTCATCTAGGGGTGGCATCCTATTAGGCATCTCTCTTGCATACTACCATGTTAACAAGTGTAGTCATTGTATCCTGCTTAGGCTACCATGTTGTTGAGAGTACATGAGGGCTACTTCCCTATATAGAAAAGCAATGCTGTTGCAGACACCCTTGTCCTGTGCTGTGGCTCTTAAAATCTTTCTTAACCCTCTTCTAAGATGTTGCTGAGAATTAGGTGTAAGGGTTACATTGAATATGTGACAACTGGGTGTGAGAACAAAAAGTCAACTGTTCTCATTTTGAGCAGTTGTATCTTTCTGTAAAGGTTTCTGTTGCTGAGAAAAGAAGCTTCTTTGATGAGGGGTGGGAGCTACACTCTTCTGAGGCTATTTGGATAAGTATCTAGAATACAGTTTAAAAGTACACTGGCTTAAGAAAGTAGCAGCAGTAGATTTTCCTAGGGTGCCATGAGTAGTTGGCTAAGTTTACAGTACTAGGCTTTATTTCCTCATATTGAGCAGGCTTTAAGCTCAATTAGCAGCTATTTGTTAACCACAAGATATCAGTGTCCCTATTGTAGCTTTCATAATATTTTATGATACTAGCTATTCAGTTTCATGGATGTCACAGCTAGGTAGGACTGTTAATTGCTTTTTCTGTCCTCAGCTTGTACTACACATCCTAATACTATGAGAGAGAATTCTCAAAGAGAGGGTGAGTTCCAGTTCAATTCCTCCAAATCCTGTGTCTGAACTTTGTGGTATCTTCAATAATAGGTCTCTAGAAACTCTCTCACATTAGTAGTTTAAATAAAAAAAGGCAATTCTTAGGCATTTGTTTGGTCCTAAAATGAATTTCAAACTACCTCCATTGACTCTATTTCATCAGTTTATTTTCTTAATCTGTCGTATTTTTCTTTGTCTTGATGTTCATCATGTATAGTTAAAATATTTTTTTCCATATAGCTTATCAATCACTTTCCTTTGGTAGTAATAACAGATTGTGTTGTGGAATATTTCTTTACACTGTGAGAAGATGTGCCAATGTGATTGGTTTACTAAAGAGCTGAAAGTCCAATAGCTAGGCAGGAGAGAATAGGCAGGTCTTCTGGGCAAAGAGAGGAACTTGGGATAAATCTAGGCTCGTGAGAGATGCCAGTGAGACACTGAAGAAGTTAGACATATAGTACAGAGGAGAAGTAACCGAGCCACATGACAGTACATAGATTAATAGAAACAAGTTAATTTAAGTTATGAGAGCTAGCTGGGAAAAAAGCCTAAGCTAAGGCCAAGCTTTCATAATTAGTAATAAGTCTCTATGTCATTATTTGTGAGCTGGTGGCCCAAAGGAAAGTCTGACAAGAAGACTGCCTGTTAATTCATGATCATTATCATAGAGAGATGGGTATCTATACTCATTAAATAAAAATCATAAAAAAATCTTCATTCATGATGATTTTATTCAGGAGTATATCTCTCTGAAATGAGCATATCCCTTTAGCATTTAAACTATGATTGTTTTATTCTGTGTTCAATCTGTATTTGAAGTTGGCAAAGCAAATATAGTTCAATGTAAGGTCTATAGTTAGTTAGGTTTCCATTGCTGTGACAAACATCAGGACCATAAACAACTTGGGGAAGAAACTGTTCCTTTAATCTTACAGTTCTCAGGTAAGTCTCTATCACTGAGGAAGCTCAGGGAAGGAACTCAAGGCAAGAACCAAGAAGCAGGAACTGAGGCAGAAGCCAGGGAGAAAAGCTGCTCACTGGATTGCTCCTCAGGACTTGCTCATCCTGCTTTCCTGTGAAACTCGGGACCACCTGATCAAGGGTGGCACTGCCCTCCTTAGAGTGGGCTTTCCCATAAGGATTGTTCATCATTAAAGACTTGCTGATAGGCAGCTTAGGGTGGCGTTACCTCAGTTGAGATTCTTCTTTATATTTACACAAGTAAATATAATATGTGTCAAGTTGACACAAAAACCAACCTGGACAATATTTTTCTATAATCTGAGACAATACTGTCTTTCGTGAATAAGTTGCAAACACTTCTGATTCTTGAAGTATTTCAATAAAATAGACTACAAATCTTTTAAATAAATACCATTATTATACCCACAAATCAGATTTGTAGATATTAGTTACTAAATAGAACAAAAGTATTCTCACAAAGCTTTTCACCTCAAAAGTAGATTTATGTTTACCTAAGTGACTCTGTGGAGAAATCTCTTGATTGGTCCAAGTTGTACCATGCAATAATTTGAGAATTAGTGTAGACCACTTAAAGTGTGATTTAAACATTGAAGTAGCAGTTCTTTATACAACTTTTACAGCAAGCTGTAACTTTTGGCTTTTATTTGGGCAATGGGAACTCATATTCAGGTCTACATGATTGTGTAGTAAGAAGTTTACCTAATGAATCATGTTTTTTTTTAATTGAAAATAGATTCTTCTCTTACACAATACATCCTGACCACAGTTTCTCTTCTCTCCACTCCTCCCTGCTCCTCCTGACCTCCGTCTCCGCCAGATCCACTTACCCTCCATTTTTTTTGAAATCATGGTATTGAGTAAATGGTTCAACAGATAAGAATTGATGTGAGTTTCTATTTCTTATTAAAATTAGATATGGCCACAGGTGCCTGTCAACAGAGTATTTTGGTTTCTGGAACAGGAGTATCAAAGGGTGATGGTCAGCCAGCCCAGCTGAACAATAGAGAGCTCTTGATTAATAGAGAATCCGTCTCAAGGGAATATGCTGGTGATAAAGAAGGGCCCTTAATATCCTCCTCTGACCTTCACACACATGGGCACAAGGACACTAAACCATGAACATGCAACACACATGTACTTCATGCCATACACACATACAGAATTATCTATATATTCTCCACTTTAGAGTGAACTTATATTATTTTTGTTTGTGATCCTGTCTTACATTTGCAATTTAAAATATTTTTTTCTTATTCATAGTTATGGGCTGCAAGATGTAATTTTTTCACAATTTTTAATTATTTTCAATATTTTAGTAACATTAATGCATTAATGTCTATCCTTTTATAACTCTCTTGATTTTATCTTCCTCAAAGAATCATTAAAGTTAAAAATTCAAGATAACTTTTATATTTTGACTCTCTTAAAGATTTCTACATATGTATCTCAAAAAACAATAATATATGTTATATGTATTATAAAAACAATGTTAGACAGATTTTTGCATATATGAATCATATTTCTTATATAGCTCAGCAATACATTCCTTTTTCCTGTAAAAGATTTCTTCTTTCTTTACATTAATTTATTAGAAAAATTATTACTCTGTTATGAGGAAGATTCTCAATTCATACTACTATATACTGTTGTACTCATATTTTATTATATTCAGAAAATACTATAAAATTCCTTTTGAGACAATTTTATTGAATCTATAATATGTAATTTTATTTCTTTCATCTCTAAAATTTTTGGGGTGTCTGTTGAGTTAAAGATGATCATCTCTGAGGCTCAGTGTTTACTGTATTATCCCTTCTCATATCTTTATAAATGATTCTCCCCAAAGCTCTAGGCTAGAAAGTTCTGCTGGTGTAAAAGCCATCTCGGAGTTTTATGGGTAGAGGGATGGCAGATGCTCTTACCTACTGAGCCCTCAGAAAGGCCTATACTACAGGCTTCTGTGTTGATACCACATAGACAAGTATCAGACTGTGTGACAAAGGACTCAGTGGAAACTTGCAGCCATTATTTTTCAACTGCAAAAGTTGTCATGAAAGCAAGAAACCTAACTCACATATGACTGAACCAACACCAATTAAAGAGTAATTACTGAGTGCCGTAATAGTCAGTACTAATTTGATTGTGAGATGCGATGTCATTCTGAAAGTTCTGATTTCCGCCTTGATAAGAAGAAGGTCAGGAAGGATGCTTATTCTGAAGTTTTCACTTATACTGGCACAGAAGTTAAACCCGTGAAAGAACAAGCACCATTTCTTTCCTTTACAAATCAGTGTACAGGTTTATAAATCAATCACTCAAATGGAGTTTGAATTTTTGGGTCAGTGTCAGGTTTTAAAATAGTCTTATTTACTATGGTATGGCAAACCTACCATTAAGGAGCATATGTTGACCTTTTATTCTAGACTTGTTGCCTCAAAAGCCCTAGCAGGGCCACAGTCTACAATAACTCTATCACTAACAGTGACCCAACCCTACAGGAAATAAGTTAACTCACGTTTTATCACTTAAGTAATTTTCTCCCATTGGGAGGAAAGGTTAAACCACATTTTATAAGGTTAAACCACCTTAGATAGAACTTGGGTAGAAATAAATTCCTGTAATTTGATCTCTTTACCATGTAACACAAAAATTAATATTTATTTACTTGCTTTTGTTTTGTTATAGTGGCATATGTTTTTTCTTTTATTTTTATTATTTAAAGCATTCTATAAAATCAAAGATTAATTCCTGAATATGAGCTCTGCCCTGGAGTGGTTAATATATCCCATGCCATTCCATTGGAGAACACTTTTTTTTTTCATTTCAACCAGTTATAAATGATAGCTCAGTTGTTAACCTTTAACCTAGAGGCTAGGTTTACATTCATTCATTCATTATTTTAAATAGCAAAATAAAATATAATAACATGAAACAAAAGTTACCACATCAAAATCAGAAAAGACAGATCAGCAGAAGGAAAGAGCCTAAGAAGGGGCACAAGAGTCAGAGAGCCACTTGTTGGCACACTCAAGAATCCCATAAGAACATTAAACTGGAAGCCATACTATAAGCACGGTACACCTGGAGAGACCAAGCATATTAAATACACAGACATAAGCCTCTTTTAAAGATTCTAAATGGAAATTTTCTTTGGATATGAGTTTTTCAGCAGCACAGTATAAGTCAAATCAACAACCACATTATGCTACATGTGTATAAGCAAATCAAACAAATATGCAAGATGATTCAGGGTTTATTTTAATACAAGAAAAACCTTTGGGGATATTAGAATCACTGAGAGTGGTATATTTGGACAATTTGAATTTTAGATTCAGGTGAAGGGAATGCCAACCATTTGACATCAAATGCCTACCATTTGACATCATTGTCTAATAAGTCAATCCAAACATCATCCTTTGTAAGCAGGCACCATTTCCTGCTGACTAAGCTCTGTTTTCAGCCCTGTAAACATGGATCTTCAGTGGAAACAGACAGCAACCCTACAGGTTCTTCTCTGAAAGCAATGTTAAGAATTTGATTTTACAAATATATATGGGTTTTGTCTAACAGGAAAGATCAGTGCACAGTTACAGCTTTATTTTACTTTTCGAAATTATTCTTGTATGTTTGTTTTCTGTGTATGGGTACTTTGGCTGTGAACCACATATTGACTGGTGCCCACTAACACCTGAAGAAGGTGTCAGATCCCCTGGACCTTGGGTTACAGATGGTTCTGAGCTCCATGTGGGGGTGCTGGGAATAAAACTCGGAACTACTGGGAATGCAGCCGTGCTTTTAATTGCTAAGTCATCTTAGCAATTAAAATAAAATAAAATAAAAATAGTTTTATTTCTTACTGTGCATTGATCAGTTGTTCACGTAATCTTACCCTCTTTTCCTTTTAGTTATTGGTACTTCCTCATATTATTGATTTTTAGAAGAAGAATCTTTTCTATTGCTGCCTTCTGTCTTTAGAATTAATGTGGGAAGAAGACTTAATAAAGTGCAATATGAGTACCTGAGTTCAAATCCCCATCACTTACATTAAAACTAGAACTTGACTGTGCTGCCATCCCCGTGGAGATGTAGACAGGGGGGTCTCTGGAACTGTTCTTTCCAATTAGATCATTCCATTCGTCATCTAAGTTCAATGAGAAAACCTCTCTCAAAAATAAGTACAAAAAATAAACAAAACAAACAAACAAGCAAAAAATAAAAGAGGAGAAGCTATTGAAAAAAAAAAAAAACCTGAAAGTTCAGCTCTGACTTCCATGCACAAGTACAGTTAGTAGAATGGATTATGGGAGGGAGGCAGGAAGGGAGAGAGAGTGATTGAGAGAGAACAAAAGTTAAGTGCATTTGTATATAAGTTCCCCTTGTATTCTCAGTGGAGAGCTAGCCATTCCAGGGACCATGAAACATAGTATATATAAAGCATCTATGAAATGAGATCTTTAAAATGGATCAGAGAAAGGCACAGCATTCTCATTAATCCTAATTCCTCCTTAAATTTGTTCCTCTTCAGATAATATTCTCCCTTGTGGTAAGAAAAACTGTTAACCACTCCGAAAGAGAAAAATGATGTCCAAAATAGATACCAGTGGTTTCTTCAGTACAGGAACTATGAAAGCACAATTGCTCCATGTAAAGACAGGAAAAAGAAAATGTATAATTTCAAAGGAATCAATATAAGAGCTCCAAACTGTGAAAGACCTACCAATCTGGGATTACATTTTGTATCCTTCAATAAAGTAGCACTTACCACATTCAGAGAACACTGAACTGAGATTTCCTTCATTTATTTTTTGGACTGGTTTTATACAGAAAGATCACCAGTTTCAGTCACATAACACCTGATTACTTGATTTTCTACTCTGTGACATTCTTCTGGCCTCAGTTTCCCTTCCTCCATCTCTCCTTCATTTTGAATATTTTACATATATATAAAAGTCATATCTGGACTTTTATATGATTCTGAATTTTTGCTGTATTGCAACAGTGATTAAGGAGAATGTATTTCGACTCTGGAGGTGCAGGGTTTTTTTAATTGTTAATGACTTTTCCATTGATATTCATTTTCCCCTATTCACATATTTGGGGATGTTTTAGGCTGCTTTATTTCAAATCTTCTTTCTTCATCCAGTACATGTATTCACAGTTTGAATGGAAATTACTGAGGATGGACATAAAAAATACTTAATCATAATAACTCAGCCCACACATTCTGGTAGTGTCTGTTTCATTCTGAAAAAAAAAAAATAAAGGATCAGAGATCCTGTATTCTATTTTTTTTTTTAATCTCACAGACTGCCTAACTTAGAGATTGACACACACTAGGCAAATACAAGGCATAGAACCAATGAATAATTGATTCATTCTGATGCTCTAATACACATCCATATTTGTTTCCGGGAAGTAGTTTAGTTGTTGAAGGATCAAGTTCTAGAATGAATAATTAATCATCTATCAAATGCCTCCAAAAGGCAAGGTCAAATGTGATAGAAAGGATGAAAGCCATTAGAAGATTGTTGATATGCACACTAATCCATTTCAGAAGTGTCAGTTTGCATTTGTTGGTGGTTAGTCTAAGGAACACTGCAGATGGAGTGCATATCAGGAGATGCACTTTTCAACACCTCATAACTAGAGAACAGATAGGAAAAAAAGCCACATAGAGTCCAGTACATGAAATTACCCTTGTACTTTGTGTGAGACCTTTTGTTCCCTCCTTAAAATAAACTAGGTAGGTATTTACCCACAGTAACAAAATTCACTAATGTTCTTCCATTATATAAATACATATTTTCATTTTCTTGCACAATAATAGAAATTTTATCAAAGATTAAGGATGATCTGAATAGTCTAAAATTATCCATACCCCTTTGTAGACAAGTCTCTGAAAATAGGTAAGTTCCTTATAACTTGATACATAGCCTCCACCAATGAACCTCCAGCTCTTTCTTTCTATTTTCCTCTTCTTCTGGTATGTTCCCCAAATCTTGGTAGGGTATGGGATTGACCTAGATGTCCTGTTAGGGCTGTGCATCCAGTCTCTTTTTCTCAAGATTTTAACCAGTTATACATCTCTCCATTGACAGTTGCCAGTTGTAGAAAGAAGTTTCTCAGACCAAGCTATGAACAGTTTAGGGCTTAGGGTTTAAATATAAATGTTCAGATAGAAATTTTAGAATATGGGCAGTTAGCAAAATAATAATAACAGATCCTTCTTAGTGTTTATGATCCACCTCCCTCATTCGTAGATACGGGCTTTTGACCAGGATTGAAGTACCTGGCATGAAATTCACTATAGTGGAGCAGACCACAAATTCAATCAGAAAGTAATTAGTTATTCCGTGACAGTCATGACACTATTGCATCATTAGGCATGTCTTGCCTGGCAGGTTAGCATTGCAACATGCAAGGCCCAGTACTGGATAAGACTATTTGTGGTTTTTTCCCTAAAAAGCCTGAATAACATTTTCCAGTACTATGCAGGTTAGGCAGTGGAAAGGAAGTTTCCTGGCCAATTTTAGACTGATTTTTCTATGTCCTATCATTAAAGTGTTGGTATCTTCAGCAATAGCATCTTAAATTGCAGTCACTACAGTAATCAATAAGAATGGTAACAGTGTGCATTGCTTTGCATACCTTTAGAGTCTCTCTGGCCAACACCTAATATGGAGCAATCCCTTGCCTTGCATTGTGATTTTTATTTAATAATTCATGTATTACAAAAACAAAGTTGTCCACTTATGTATTAGGAATTACATCAAACTCTCATTTCCTTTTCTTTTTTATAGTTGAATTTCAAAATTAGATGACTAACTAGTGGGTTTTTGAAACACAAATCGTAAAAGGTCTTATTAAATAAAAAACCTGGAGCTAGATATTGGAGTAAATTCTGAAAGATCAGAGGAACAGGACAAGCCAAAGACAATCTCACCTTACTGACCTTAAGTCTTCAAAGAGACCTACTTCCTGAATACCCAAGCCTATGTAATTTTCTGTTCTGCTAACTCATTTCCTCTCTCCACCTAGCTACATCATTTCCTCTTCCTGCTCAGCTCTGTCATTTCCTGTCTGTCTGCACAGACCTCCAGACATTTATGGTTAACTAGTGTTAGAATTTAAGGCAAGTGCCACCATGCCTGGCTCTGTTCCCAGTGTGGCCTTGAACTCACAGAGATCCAGAGAGATCCCTGCCTCCCAAGTTACAGGATTAAAGGCATGTGCTATCATTGCCTTACTTTTCTGTTTACTATTGTGGGTGACTTTTTTCCTCTGATCCTCAGATAAACTTTATTGGGTTGTACAAATAAAATATCACCACAGGTTGTCATATTATTTTATACATATTCTTAGTTTGGGGTAAACCACCCACTGACTTTTTCTTTTCCAATATCCTGGTTTCTTCTCTGCTTAAACTTCTAATCCTGAGCACCTTGACTACAGAGATTATTTATGGCACATGAAAGTTTATTGAATAATTAACCTTAAAATTAACATATTCCTATTACTGAAGGTGAGCTTCTCTTATTTAAGTTTTAAATATTAATTGACATTTTATTTTTTAAATTACTTTGTTTATTTTTAGTGAATTATAATTACCTTATTAGCTCATTACCCCTTCCTTTTCTCCCGTCTAACCCCTCCCAAGTCTCCCCATTCGTTCTCAAATTAATATATACATATATAATATATATGTGTATATATATGTACAAATATATTAATACAACCTACAGTGCTCCTTGTATATATATGATAGCAGGACTGACAACTTGGTATTGAATAGCTAATTAGGGGGCTCATCGCTAAGAAAGACTAATTTTCTCAGTAGCTATTAGTTGTCTGTTTTTCTTTTGCTATGGGTTGAATATGAAATTTTCATTTTGCATGTTAGCATGCCTATTGTTATATTTGTTTAGGT
>LZPO01108634.1:8415-30610 GCA_001675575.1 Neotoma lepida
AGAGAGAGAGAGAGAGAGGGAGAGAGAGGGAGAGAGATAAATAGATAGAGAGAGAGAGAGAGACTGAGCCTGGCATGGGTTTTTGAAACCTCAAGCCCCACCCCAATGACACACTTCCTACAACAAGGCCTCACCTTCTAAGCCTTCCAAACAGTTCTACTCCCTGGTGAGTAAGCCTTTCAGATATACGAGCCTCTGGGGGACATTCTTACTTGAATCATCACTGCAATATTTTTTTAATTTTATTTTATGTGTATGAGTATTTTGTCTGCACGTATGTATGTGTATTACATGCATGTCTAGTGCTCACCGAGGCCAGAAGAGGAGTCAGATTCCCCCGTAACTGGAGTTAAAGATATTTATGAGCTGCTATGTGGGTGCTGGGAATTAAACCCTAATCCTCTAGAAGAGCAACAAGTGCTCTCAACTGCAAGGCCACTTCTCCAGCCCCTATTGGCAATATTTTACTTTTAATGAAGAACTTGGTTGTCATTGTCCAGGCTTCCAATATTATTAACCCAATTACCAATACTTCATAGTCAAATTAGATGATAAGGAACGTATCTTACCATCTGAGCCTAAAGGCAACATAAAGGGAATGATCCACAAACTATGGGGCGTTTTCTTCCTCTTCACGAAAAGGTTCATCCTCCCTGGGGGGACAAGAAATGTCACAGCTTCTTGGAAAAATGCAACGGTTGAATAGTTCAGAAAAAAGTTTGCATAAAATATGTATAGTGATAGCCAGCATTTTATAAAAAATTTCAAAGGAAAATCTTTGCCTTAAATACATCTCTTCTCTCCAGGGACAAGGAGATGGCTCCATGGTAAACTACTTGCCACTCAAGCATGAGAGGCTGAGTTCAACCCCCAACACACATGTAACAGCACTGGTGTTGTGTTGCATACTTGTAATCCCAGGGCTTGGAAGGCCGAGTCGAGTTGATTCATTGGGTTTGCTGGTCTAACTGGTGAGTTCCAGGACAGCAAGAGCTATTGTCTCAAAAAATATTGGTTGGGCCTGGGTATATTGTTAAGGGAGTGAATCACATTTTGTGCAAGTGTGAAGACTGGAGTTTGGATTCCCAGCACCCACATAAAAGCCAGGTGGCTATGGTGACCTACCTGTAACTCTAAAGGTAAGTAGGCAGAGGCAATGGATCCCTGGATCAAGCTGGCTAGCTAGATTCATTGAATCAGCAAGCTCTGGGTTCAGAAAGAGAGTTCTCCTTAGTAAATAAAGTACAGAATGATCTAAAGACATTGATGGCAACTTATAACTACACAGACAGACAGACAGACAGACAGACAGACAGACAGACAGACAGGTAGATAGATAGATAGATAGATAGATAGATAGATAGATAGATAGATAGATAGATAGATAGAGTTGACTTTTCTCACTAATGTAGCATTTCCTGGGTGGGGTAGGTGGTGGATAGATAATGCATACAAGAAGGCAGCTAGAATGGGCTCATCCCATTTACCCATCCATAACTAGTATGCCTTTCTGTCTGCAACACATCTTCTTGCAAGTGATATATGTACATTATAGTAGCAACCATCTGGAGACAAAGCCATAACTTACAGAAATGGCTCTAATGTGCTAGGTCATGTGACATCACTGCTGCCGTCTCCAAAGAGCTCCTGCTGCCTTGTCTAAGGCAGCCAATAGCAGCCTGTACTTCTCTCTGGGTTCTTCTGTGCACAGTACTGAGTCACAGTTATCTAAAGAGGAATATTTGCATGGGTGTCCAAGATGCAGCGAATGGAAAGACAGTTCTGTGAGAGCAGTCATAGGTTCAGCACGAGCAGCTGGGAGGGTAGATTTGACACTAGGAGGTGAGTTTCCTGTACTTCCTCAGGGCCCAGAAGTTTCTAGAAGGCTTCAAAACTTTAAGAGGGCAGGATGAGTCCAAACTCGCTGCCAGGGGCTATGTTGCTCTAAGAACATGGAAAAGAACATGAAAAAGGCAAAACTTCTGCAGCTATCATAGAGTAGGCAATGCAACAACCGCCCTACATTGTCTTGTGATGCTTGCTAGTGATACACACGGACCATTCTGGAAGAAAAAAATAGTGTCTTAGGAGAGAAGCTACCAGAGAGAAGACTGAAGAANGGATGAGAGGAAGTGGTCACTCTTCAAAGTTTTCCAATGTCTCATGCAAAATGTACCAGGCAGATTGCAATATAGACCCATACAAGACAAATTTGAAATTGTTGGAAATAAGGTCATTCTGAGAGAATGTCAAAGCCAGGAGGAGCCTGAGAGACACAGGTTAAATGGAATGTGGGAATATAAGTGGCATTCTCACACAGGGAAAGGACACTGGGCAAAATCCCCAACTATCCAAGAAAGATATGGGATTATTTAACATCTTAGCTCCCTTCCTGTTTCTGTGATAAAGTACCCTTGAAAAAGGATTTATTTTAGGTCACAATTCCAGGTTACAGTCCATCGTTGAGAGGACACCAAAGCAGGAACAGGAAGCAGCTAGTCACCTCACGTCCACAGTCTAGCATGGAAGGACAAATGAAGTCAGTCACACTTAGTGCTCAGCTAACATTCTCTACTCTTGTGCAGTCCAAGAACCCAACCTTGGGAATGGTGCCACCCTCTTTTAAGCTGGGTGGTCCCACATTAATTATGACAAACAAGGACAATCCCCTACAAACATCCCTACAGGTCAAACCCATCTACAAAATCCCTCATTGAGACCCTGTCCCCAGGTGATTCTAGGTTGGAAATTAATGTAACCACCACAGTTATGAACAGCCCTTTACATCCTCTCCTAAACTGAAGCTAAGGTATCAAATGACCCAAGCTGTCCATAATAGGGGAAGCTGATATTTGGAACATGGGTACTCTGTAGTCCTTTCCAATTTTTCTTTAAACATAAATTATTCTTTAAATCAAGTTAGAAGAGAANTGAGAAACATAAGGGCTCTGCTNTGATCGTGCCTTCTTGCCCTGGAAACACTTGTGTCCTGTTCTCATGTCATCTCAAGATGGACAGGGAGTGGACAGGTGACTGCTGTGTGGTGTTCTTTGGAAGGATACTCTCCTACTTTACTTCTGCTTGAGCAAGCTAGTTCTAAAACGCCTGGCTGTGGTTTGGCTTGGTTTGGTCCCACCCAAACACTTGCAGTGGCCCAGTCTCCCATGTGACAGTGGTAAGAAGAGAGGGGACTATGAAGAAGCATTTTGAGTTTGAGTCATAAAGGCCTTCCTGCATAAAGGGTTGAGGCAGATCCTAAAGTTCTTGGTGCTTCCACACATGGCTGATTCTGTTTCCATATCTCTACCATGACAATATGCCCTNACCAGCAGCTGACTGTCTCCAAATTGCAAGCTAGGGTAGACTTCTTTCTTTTCGTGGCATGCCTATCCTCAGTATAGAACAGACTTGAGACACTGCCCACTGTCATCTTGTGTGGTTTTGCAGAAAAAGGAATTCCTCCTCAAAATGAATGGGCTTGTTTCTGGAAGAGAAGCCATTGAGAAATCACTGAGAAAGCTGATCCAGTTCCCTGCTCTGAACACATCTGGCAGCTGCCCTGGCTGTGGGAGGAAGTGAGAGGGAGCATTTATCACTGGGTAGCTTCATTTCCCCGTCAGATCCTGAGGCAGGATTAGCAAACCCCTCATCTCCAATTGACAAGCCTTCATCACTTTCTGGTGTTGAGAATTGAGCTGTGCACTCCAAACTCACCAGTTAACCTCCTAGCAGTCCCTGCAGAGCAGGCCTGAGTTGACTTGTCAGCACAGGTCTGATCTAAATCAGCCTTCTGAGTTCTCAACCCACACCCATGCTGTGACTTCCTCTCCCTTCTCAGAGTACTTTCCCTGCATCTCTATACAAAGAAATCTCCCTGCCACAACACCAAGGGAGTCCCAGTATAGATGGCCAGAGGTGGTCTGTAGCTTTTGGTGCAGACCTCAAAGATGGGTCCTCTGTATCTGGCCTGAGAGAGCTGTGGAAACATTGAGTTATTAATTATTTTAAGCCTCATTTCAGTTATCTCATTTATAAAATACGGCTTTATGGCATTTGTATGAGAATTAATTTAAGAAAGGAATTCAGCACAGATGTGGGCCTAAATTAAGGGTTCAATTCATCTTCGATAGCTGTTTCTCTGTATTAAAAAGAGAATGAAGCGTGGATGGAGTTTGCCANGGAGAATTCAGTGGGATCAGTGTGTCCCCTTTGGCACATAGTGGGGCCCAGCTGTCTGCATGGTTTTGAGTACAATAATGCATGTGTCCAATGTCTGTCCCAAGGGCACTCAAGCTGCCCACTGCCCTGTGGAATAGGCTGGGCGGGTGGAGGTTAAATTCTGGGTTAACTTGTTGGCTTCTTTGTGTTATTCAAAGTGATGACCAAGAGTCTCTCTGAAGATGATAGTGTCATTCTCTATGCATGTGCTTGGGAATGAGTCGGAAGACACAGATGAAAGAATCATCCATTTTAGGTCCATTTGAATGTTCATCTTAAAAAAAATCTGTTTTATATGCCATGCTAGGGCTTGAACCCAGGGCATTTGCATCCCAGGAAAGCACTCTACCACCAAGCTTCATCCCCATTCAAACTCTCACTTCCATTGGAATGCCTTTCAGTGTGCTCAGAAGCTCCCCTCTAACAGCAGCATGAGAAGGAATCCTAGGGAGGGCTCTGCAGCCCTTCCCCAAGGGTGGTTAGTGAAGCTATTTTCTCTGCTCTATATCTGCCTGTCAGGGACCCCAGCCTGTTTCCATTGCACCCCACGGTGTCCTACTCAGGCTCCCCTATGTCCCTAGTCTATGGCCCCTTCTCCACCTGTGCATTAGATTGCTGGCTTCTATGTACATACACCAGTAATTAATTGAGACCTCTAGGTCCTGTGCTAAAAGGAACAGGAGTGACTACACAGATATGTCCTCACTTTTCAGGGTAGTAGGGTCCAGTGGAGGACACAGATGAGACAACTATCCCCCTAGCCCTTGGGCTGAGTGAAGCGGGTGTGGCATATTGTTGGAGCAGCAAGTCTAGAGAGGGCTAATTCCAGAACAGGGGCCAAAGACAATGATCTGGTTCCATACTTATCCCCTGAGCTAAGGTAGCTGCCATCCCCACAATGGGACAGCTAAAAAATGATGTTGAATAGGGAGCAAAATCAGTAAGGCAGAGACAGGCCTGCCACAGGTGGGAAACGCAATAACTCTGACGTTTTGATGAACCGTCTTGGTGCACAAGAGATACAGTATTTTTATGGTGCTGCAGGTACATTGTAATTGATCAAAAAAGCCCTTTCTACATGGAAAGCACTCGGGTCCATCGCTGATCCAGCCCATAAATCACATTGATCGTGTCTCTCAGTTCACGTGCCTGACTCAGGAAAGCAATGAAAAAGTTTTTTGATGGATTTGCTGGCGTTTCCTTAGCCTCTAAAGGAAGTGGTACATTGGAGCCTGGGGGCAGAATGCACACATCTTTTCCTGGGAGGTTTGAGGCCAGCACCTGAGGGGCTTTTTCAGGGTATGTAACTGTGAATGCAAAGCACGACTCTCACCTCAAAGNGAAGGCTGGAGTTTATTTTGAGCTAAATAAAACTGACCGTGGCTAGGAGTGTGGATTCAGATGGCCATACATAAACAAGGAGATCAAAGTCTATTAGTTGCGGAGCAAACACAGCTGTGCATCAGTGTATTTACCAAACACATTGGTGGGGACAGCAAAGCAGGGGCATTTCTGCCCTAGTCTCACATGCCATCTGATGATACTCTTAGCCAGGATTGGTTGAGGTTAACAGTTTCCTAAGAACACATTCCAAAGCTTTTACCTNATAGTCAAGGATTGTGGATCAGACACAGGCTGGGCCACCAATGGTTAAGAGGACTAATGAAAACTGGAGATAATTTGGCTCTCAGTCTGTAACATTTTGACTCCACACGGCCATGAAACCTAATCAATCATCCAGCCCTGTAAAATCTTTTAACACAGGTGTGAATTTTTTCTCTCTGGGAATTTCAGTTTACACAGGCTCAAAGTCAGGACTACGAGAAGCCCTGGGCTGGGGGGGCTGAGCTGCACAGGCTCTGACCACACTGGTGACCATGGTGACCTATGGATTAGTGTAGACCCCATGTTCCCCCTGGCTTGCTGGCCCACAGACAGTGCAGCACCCACAAATCCACCTCATGATCTGGCCCCACATTGTCCTTGTAAGTTCTGGTCTGGCAGTTGCACTCCCTGNAGCTGGGAGGACAGCTTTCCACAGAGCTATTCGTGGGGAGGACACAAAAACTTCTCTGTGGCGTCGTTGTCTGGCTGTGGATTAGATCTTTACATCCCTCCAAAATCTTATTGGCATTTAATTCCTAGTGTAACAGTACCACAAGGTGGGGCTTTAGGAGGTGATTGTGTGGGGAGGGCTCTGTCCTCATGGGGATATTAATGCCCTAGCAGAGGACTCACAGGACCAGCCGGTCCCTTCTACCTCTTCTAGCCTTTGTTACTTTTGCTGTACTGCCTTGTGAAGACATAGCAAAAAGATGTCATCTCCNAAGCAGGAACCAAGTGTGGCAGATATACTAGCTCTGCTGCTGCCTTGGTTTGAAATTTTGTGGCTTCCAGAAGTTNGAGCCACAGGCTTTTGTTGTTTNTAAATTACCTACTCTACAGTGTGTTGTTGCAGCAGTGGAATGGACTGAGATACCAACTTAAGGAGGTTCTCATACCCTGGAGGTCTCCAGCCCATCTCAGGAANGAGTGATCCAGGACANTACCCCTACATGTCNGTGTCTTTTCCAAGCTCTGTCTCCACAGGCCACTGAGCAGACCCACCCCTGGACTGCTCTTGCCACTGGGCACTTCTGAAGNACCTTCTTAGCATCCATATCACTAAGGAATCTTAAGTTTCCAATCTTCTCACCCATTCTCAACAGGTTACTTGAAGACCCTTTGTCAACCCTCTGCCTCCCTGCCGCCAAAACACACAACACCCAGCTGCTGTCACCATGCAATGTGTAGTCAATTGGCTTCACAGCCATGATGTACACACTGCTAANCTCCAGCTGCTGCTCTGGAGCTGAGGTAGAGAGGGCATCAGAGCAAGTTTGTCCCCAGCAGACCTTTCTGATGGGGGAGGGGAGCTGTTTTGTAAAAACATGTAGTAAATGGGAAGAACCCATGCCATAANCAAAGTGAGTGCACAGCCTCAGTTTTTGAAACTATTTGTAGTGAGCGCTGACCAAGAAGGGGAGTCTAGGAGACAACTAAGCTGTGAGTAAGGGTGAGACAAGCTAGANGAAGCCTTTGTAGACACAAGGGCCTGAAATGCATTGTTTGGCATTAACAAACAAACAAGGGAACGCTTTGCTAGGGTGCTAATAAAACACCGAAGAAATCCAGGGTGAATTACTCCAATTTTGTTTCATTCCACATAACCTGGGAATCTGGGACAAAATGAAGCTGTGCCAGGATGGCTGAGCTGTCCTGAGTGGGAAAGAGTCAGAGTGAGACAAGAGTTGGGAGACCTCACCAGTTATAGCNGGCAGAGACACCTGGAAACATTGTGGAGTTTTGTCTTCTGTGTTGAATCCTTGTGTCCTGAGGAGGCTGAGTGGCCCCTTAGCAGTGGCCTCATCCTGCTTGCATGTGCAGGAGAAAAGGGCAGCTAAGAGAGGGGTAGCATGGAAACAAGGGGAAACACATAATTCAGAAGCAGCCCACACAAGCACCGAGTTCTCCAAGATCTCATACCTTGAATTTCTAGGTGAGAAATTTAGTCACACATCATCAGATNAGTAGAAGATGACCACACTGACACACCAGGGATAGCTCAGCTCTAGACCCAAGCTGAACTCTGTAACCACCAATCCACGGGGGTGACTTGAGTGGCCCAGAGTCCTAGACAAGAGGGCATTGTGATATTTTGCTTNGCTGNACTCTGGTGCCTGTGAGGCTCAAGTGTAACAATAAGGATGGTGTCTGTTCTCCACATCAACAGTTTCTAAGGAAACAAAGAAGATTCATCATTTCCTTGGGGAACTTNCAATCTGGTGGGGAGAAGGGGTGAAATAGATACACTGATTTAGAAAGAATACCCTGGACAGTCAATAGTAGGAAGCAGGACATGAGGTGGTCACAGGCCAAAACCCACTGCGTGCACTGAACATACTCATACAAAATGGAGTTTGCCATGTCACCTCTCCCAGGTTAGGACAGATTTAGGCATGAAGAAGACCAAAAGAAGTAATGCCTTGGATGCAGGTCAGAATTCATAAGCCCCAGGGACCTGGAATCAGAAGGTTCAATACAGCCAGAAAAGAGCTTGAATCCATGGCAACGCGTTAAAAGTAATGGGTAGCCATGGAAGGTTTTGCAGCAAGACTAATAGAGAGCCATCTAGTGTACAGAGAAACATGAGGGAGCCTCCCCAATGAAACAATCATGATAGGTAAATAAAGTAAAAGAAGATAAACTGGGATTCATTTTGGAAATACTTTGAAAACTTTTCAAAGTTTAAAAGTACAGTTACCATTTTATCCAGCATATCCATGATTAAAGGTAAAGTAAAAAAATAACAATTCGCCTCACAGGACCTGTACACATGTTCTCATAGAACGTTATTCATAATTGCCTAAATATGGAGGCAAGCTAGCTGCCCACCACTTGAGGATAGGAAAGTGAAAGGTGCTTTGTGCTAACTCTGTGATTCCANATAGGAGGCAGGGAAGATGAACCAATGCCCAGGGCATTGCCAAGGAGCCTGAAGACATCAGACAGGGAAAGGGTCAGTGACATGAAGACACATGGTTTAATACTCCCTCTGTGACATGTCAACCATGAGCAAATCTTTCAAGACTGTCTGGGGTTCAAGATGGGGAAGCATCAGGATGAGGAAGGTACCACTTTTGTTCNAAGTTCTGTAATGTGAAATTAGGTCATGATAGGTCCTACTCTAGGAAGGTAGGAAAGAAAAAAAAACAGATTGTGCACTCTGGGTGAATTGTGCATAATGAGAATTATATCTCAATAAAACAGAGACAATGAACTTTGTGCACACACACTTCATGATGGTCAGATGAGTTCCAGGAGATGCTCAGAGTTGTTAGTGACTAAGATGATAATCAAGAGGGACGCACAGTCCTTGTGATTCCTGAGCTACATCTTAGTATAGCTGTGGGGTGCACCAAGTGTTGGCATTACCTTTGGGAGGCAGGACTTAGAGCCCAAAGCAGCTTCAAGGTAGAACCTGAGTGGCCACCAAGTTGTTANTCTCCCCACACATAATATTTTATAGATACATTATTTTATTGATTATAGAGGTGTGTGCATCTAATTTCACAAGTTTGCATTGTAGTGAGAAGTTTTCCTGTGTCCCACCCGGTCCCACAGTCGCTTGACCCAAGTAAACACACAGAGGCTTATATTACTTACAAACTGTATGGCCTAATGGCTCAGGCTTCCCACTAGCTAGCTCTTACAACTTAACTCAGCCCATTTCTATTAATCTATGCATTGCCACATTCGTGGCTTCNTGGCTTACTGGTACTTTACATCTTGCTTCTCTCGACAGCAGCTCACAGCGTCTGCCCCATTCTCCTTCCTTCCTCTCTCTCTCCAGCTCGAATGTACTGCTTAACCTTATTATGCCTTATTGGCCAAACAGCTTCATTTAACCAACCAATCAGAGCAACACATATTCACAGTATACAGAAAGACATCCCACAGCATTGCATGAATGCTGAAGTGAAAAGAGGTTTGATGGCAGTTTCTAGCATTGTCAACCATGCACTAATCACATGACCAGAAATAGGACTGCTGGGTTTTCATCCAAGAGTAATAAAGATTCATGTTCACAGAACACTTGCTTCAGGATATTCATTCCTAGTAGCTCTGTGCATAGTCCTCTCCAGATGGAAAGAATATAAGTGCTCCTCAGCAGGTGAGCAAGTGGAGACCGAGGCTCATCCTCACACTTACTCATGGAAAGCAAGGGGTGACCATTCACCCACTGCATGAGTGGATNGCAAACACAGTTTGCTATGTGAAAGTAGGCAGGCACAAAAGGTTGCACAGGCAAGGATTCCATTTACAGGCCATTCAAAAGAGGAAACAGGGGAGCAGAAAGCANGCTTCCGGCAGCAGGGGATAGGTGAACTAAATGGGATGAGCTTAAGGTGTTGTCATGGAGGGTAATGACTGTGCTTGTGAAATATCAGACAACAGTGTGATCTTTCACTAAATATCACTAAATGATTCTATTCACTAAAATGTAGATGTCATAATATGGACACTTTGGAAACCCTGATAAACAAAGGCAAATTCAAGAAATACACTATAAAGCCCATTTTAGAATACCGTTCTTTTCANCCACCACACTGGCCAAGGGAAATCATGGCTCACAGAGGGGAGGAGCCAACAGAATGTTAAGATGGAGGTATGAGGAAGCTGGCCTCATGTCTTAGGGTCAGACTTTCTGGAAAATTCATTTCCTGCACTGCTGTGGGTGCCCTGCCCAATCAGGTGAACAAGGGGAAATCCCTGGGCTCTGTGGAGGATTGATGGAGGTGCAGGCTGGACCCTAAAGAGTCTGATTAGAAAGGCAAATTGGTGGACTTCACAAGAAGACCCTGGGGCACCTCTGTCCTGAAATGAAAGACAAAGAGCTTGGAGCCTCATTGGAATTCGCAGAGCACGCTCTCTCCCACGAATTGCCACAGGCCAGATTAGACCTCACAAGCACCTGCAGGCTGGGTCCTTTGAGCACCAGCCTCTTAACACTGCTGCATTGGAAGGACAGAGATGGAATTCACTCTGTTCAGCACTTACTTGCCACACCAAGCTGCCAGGTTTGTGCATTTCGTCTCAGCCAGTATTCATTTCGTCTCAGCCAGTATTCAGGAAACCTTGAGGCTTGACACACGACTGTGCTCATTTTTACAGGTGAGAAAACTGTCACTCAGGGATGTGATGCAACTTGCTCCGTGGTACAAACCCAACGGGAAAGGAGGTGCTGCCTATGCCAGGTCTGTCTCTCCCCAAATTTTGGTGCTTTTTAATTTCTCAATCTTATTCTTCTACATCAAAAATGGTGGGAGAGGGAACACCAGGACCATCCTATGGGCTGCATAGCTTCAGGTCTCATCCTATTTAAACCCACAGGGCAAGCCCATAGTCCTCCACTGCAAGACTTCAAAGAGTGCCTGGCAGAAGGTACTTGTACTGCCTGGCAAGTTCTCAGCCATTAAGTGGCTCAGCTGTAGCTGGAACTTGCTNACCACCCTGAATGGTACCAAGGTAGGGAAGACAGGACACATCTGACAACTGGGACGTGAATGACAGTTTCATGATTCATGGAGGTGTTATCAAGAACCGACAGGGGCAGATGCAGGTACTTAGTAAAGGTGACTCAGAAAAGCATCACTAGTTCAGCAAAGAGCCAACAGTGTAGAAAGTCCTTCATCCCTCCATCTGCCCACTCACACATTCACTAAGCCATTGCAGGGAAAGCATGCCATAAATAGGACAGGTGTCTAAGAAACCCATGTAGAAAAGAGGACAAAGACCAAGTTGCATGGCATTTTGGCATCTCACCATGAANCAGGGATGTGGGTCAGTCTAGGTTCAACTAGAGACCAGGGAAGTGATACTGGGATGACTCACGGGTGGAGCGGGCAAGATACTTGGCATGTACATAAAGGGACATCAACATCCATGTGGCTGGNAAAGAGCTATAGTGGTAGCTGAGTCAGGGATATGGTGAGAGGGGAGGATGAGGTGGACTTATTGCTGGCTCCGGGCTATGTTCCTCCAGATCACTTCTCTCTTCCCACTTTGCTGTGGTCCAGCTGTGTAAGGCCTCAGGGTGTTAGGACATCTTGCTGTGGCCATGAGATTGAAATGTTAGGGTGCCCTGTGTCAGACCAGGGCTCAGGGTGTTACAGCTCCTTAAGAGCAGAGTGAGAAGTTGCCAGACTTAGTATCAGCTGTCAACTTAACACAAACCTAGAGACACCTGGGAAGAAGGAACCTCAACTAAAGAATTGGCTCAGTTTGATTGGTCTGAGACCATGTTTGTGGTGTCCTTCTTCAATTGTTAATTGATATAGGAGGGCCCAGGTCACTGTGGGTAGTGCCATTCCTANACAGGAGAGCCTAGGATGTATAAGAAAGCTAGCTGAGCAAGCCAGGGGAAGCAAGCCAATAAGGAGCATTCCACTGCAGTCTCTGCTTCAGTTCCTGCCTTGAGTTCCTGCCTTGGCTTCCCTTGATGACAGACTATAACCTGAAAGCCAAATAAACCCTTTCCTCACCGAGTTGTTTTTGGTCAGTGTTCTACCACAGCAAAGGAAACCAAACTAGGCAGGGATCTCCCTGAATCATCTGNAGATGAGGGTAGTTTCTTAGAGAAGGCTAGTGGGGAGTGTAGGAGAATGTTTTGTCTGGGTCCTGCCAAGCCCCACAAGGTCNAGTCCAGCCCAGCCCCACGGTCCCGCAGCCACTTGTAAAATAATTACTTAGAGGCTTATATTAATTATAACTGTTTGGTCACTAGCTCAGGCTTATTGCAGACTAGCTCTTATACTTAAATTAACCCAGTTTTATTAATCTATATGTTTTGACATGTAGTCCGTGGCTTTACCAGTCTGCAGGCATGTTGTTTCTTCGGCAGCGGCTGGCGTCTCCCGACTCAGCCTTCCTCTTCCCAGAATTCTCCTTGTTTGTTTATCCCGCCTATATTTCCTGCCTGGCTACTAGCCCATCAGCATTTTATTTATCAATCAATCAGAGCAACACATATTTACAGCATACAGAAAAACATCACNATCAGGGGAGGGACCCACACATGGCCATTGATTCAGTAGTCATGGATGTGGTTTTAGTTTCAAACCAAGAAAAAGGAGAACACCCTACAAATACCCAGCTTCTGGGGAGTGTGGTCCTCTANGGCCTGGACACCTGAGCTACAGTGCTATACCAAGTGCCTTGTCACAAGCCCACATGGACACACAAACCACCTGGACACCTGGGATATCTGATAAAAGAAGCCACCTGGCTATGTGAACTACCTGGCCACATGAGCCACTAAGACCCATGAACTACATGGTCATATAAGCCTTCTGGCCTCAGAGCCACCTGACCACAAGAATTATCTGGACACTTGGACCACCTGGTCATATAAGCTCCTTGGTCATTTGAGCCACCTAGCTGCACCTGACTACATAAGCCACTCAGCTATATGAGTAACTTGGCCATATGAATCATCTGACCACACAATCTCCATGGCCAAGGCCCCCCTGACNACTTGAATCCCCTGGCCACATGAGTCACCTAGGCCACCTGACTGCATGAGCCACATGGTCATACAAGTCACCTGACCACATAAGTCACCCAACTACCTGGATCATTTGGCCCCGTCAGCCACCTCACCATCTAGCCTCTGATACATAGGGTACAGTGAGTGTGTAGCATTGGAGGTTGTAGTACACCATGCTGATCANTTGTCTTCCAGAAGCCAGCTTCTATGGGTAAAAATCACCCCATGCCCTTGAAGGACACAGTAGAATCTGGCTGTCCCTCATATGTATTATACCCTGAGTCTGCCTTCCTGTGCAGGGATAGCTAGGTGCCCTGGTGAAGAGCCATGGATCCAAGCAGATGGGCCATGTTAGACAAGCAGGAGTTACCATCACTCTATAGGTATTGGGGACCAGGCTGGTCCTAGACTTTTCCTGAGGCCATGATGTATGGAGAAGGAACTTAGCTCTTTGTCTAAAACCAGGGCCACACCTATCAAGGCTAGCAATGGTCTGGGGCAGGGGCCATTCAGGAGATTTCATATCCTGCTAACTCAAACTGCCCCTTACCAGCCCTGACCGGCTATGATCATCAGTCTTAGGCCACCGAATGCTAGGTCTGTGATATGCTCAAGACATCCTGTTTCCTTTCTGCTACATTGCTGGATTAGCTTCCTGCTGACTCTGCCCCATTCTTCCCCTGAAAATAGTGTGTAAGATACTGTACTTCTTAAACTCACTTGGCATGGGGCATCAGCTCACACAAGATCTCCTGATCCCAACTTCCCTATCTTTTTTTTATTTTCTCATCTCCAGTCCTCCCCCTCAGGAGGACCTGTCAATGAAGAATGGCCTGCTGGCCTGAGTCATGTAGGCCCAAACCCTGGTAGGGTCAGAAGACAGGAGCTTACATCAGTGTGTGGAGAAAAGGTGGGAGACAGTGGGAGAAGCACCCTGAAGGCAGGATGCAGAGCACTCCTGCCCGGAAGCAGACTCAAGTAGTATTAGGAGACCAATGGTCATTCTTACTTGCTGGCTACCTGCCATCATGTCCCTTCACTGAGCTCCATCTATGGCGCTCTATCTATATGAACTATCTACTATGAACTCTGAAGACAAGGGGGTGCTTGGGAGATATAATTTGGGGGCCAAAATGGTACCTTGGGACTGCTTGTCACAAAGCAAAGGTAACCCCAGATCATCAGCTCAGCATGGTCTAAGCAGAAGACTCTGAAGTGGCTTTGCTGGTACAAGGAATCCCTGGTCCAGNGCTGGACACNGCTCTTCCTATTCCAGCCAGGGAGAAGTAGCAGTTCTGCTGTACTCGTCTCCTGTATTAATGGCCTTTATATTTCAAGGCTTTGAAGAAGAAGAAGAAAGTTCCCTCANCTTGGGGCTGAAATGCTTGAAGTTTTCCTGGGGGACTGAGTAACATCAGCACAAGGAGTAAAAGCTCAGAGCCTGGCTTCAAAGGATGAGAGAAGTGGGACCATGCCGCTGACCCAAATGCTGTTGTGTGTCACCTCAGAGGGTGACTCCAGCTGAGAATGACACTCAGCACAACAAGGCCCTTGTACTGAGCACTAGGGTTTTGGGGAGTGGGCCTCTTTGCTAGGATTCCTCCAAAGTTTTGGTGNTATTGGAAGGTGCCCAGTTTTATTCCTGAGAATAAGCATGGATGTGTCCCCTGGGATGTAGGGTCTAGAGGGTTAAACAGCCATAACTCAAGTGTAGGGAGAGTGGGCTCCCCATCATACATGCTCAGATCCACTATCTCAAGAGGTCTTGGTCTCTGCCCCGACACCGGACCAGGCTAGAGAGTGACCAGGATTATTTCATACCTAAAGAACTGGACAGCTCCGTAAAGCCATTGTGTTATGTGAAAACACACTTTAAAAGCTTGCTCAATAGACAAATGTCCTTCCCACTGAGTTGACTAAAAGATTAGAGAAAGCTATTACAAGTTTGTCCTACAGCCTGTGACTGGAAGCTGATGTACAGCCTGGACATTGACACACCCTCAGACAAACAGCTTTTGGGACTGTAAAGGCAGCATTCATCCCAATGGGTACATAGCTATTCTTTGGAGCTCATGGATAAACAGCTGTTTCCTGATGCCCAGGTTTCACAATCATACTACAGATCAGTTTTGGAGAGCTCCTGCTGGCTCCTGTGGGTGCTCAGGACTAAGGAGGAGGCAGTAGCCTAAGGGTTCCTGACTCATGTAGGGTTGGGAAAGTGCTAGAAGTATTAACCGAGTTCTAGACCCTAAAGGTGAATCAAAGGCCAGGACTAGGGAAGTAGATAACACAGGGGAGTTGGATCATGGTCCCTGGGGAATACTTGCAGTGCTTCCCTCTGGCTGGGATCAAGCTGCCAGCATGTTTTCATTTAAGAGGCATGGCTGTAAATGCCAGGTGTCATGGACCTGTCACTTACGGTGGAAACAGTTTAGTCCACCCCACTGTTTTCCCTCTATCGCTAAGCTATTGTTCCCCATGTTATTTTCAAAATCTTTGCCAGTCCAGAGTACTGCACAAACACTGAAAATATCTGTGGGTGGCTTATTTATGTCTCCTGTTTTTTACAGTTCAAACTGCCTGAAGGAGTCAAGACTCCACTCAGTGAGTCACCTCAGCTTGATAGGACCTTCCAAACAGACAGTGAGGGCTTGGTTGTGAGCAGTTAGCATCCTTGGATGTGTTCTACTGGAGTGGATGGCTGACTTCCAGGCTCTGGTGCCTTGGGACTCCTACCTCTGAGCCCTGCCTCAGCTCTTGAAGGATCCCTGAGGCTGAGGGAAACCACAGTGGTAAATAATGTGTTACTTCCTGTGGTCTTGTGGTACTGTGACCCTGTAGCCCTGTGGCCCTGGTGGCCCTGTGGCCCTGTGGCCCTGTGGTCCTGTGACTTTCTAGGCTGGAAAGCCCCAACCAATGTCTAGGTGAATGCTGCAGACTCCTCCCTAATCCACAGCCACTCAGAGACTTGTGTGAGCTCATGGCTGTAAGAAACACTTCAAGACTCCTAGAGGGGCCTGGAGGAGCCAAGCAGAGGAAAGCAAGTATCTCACCAGCANTCAGCCCCAGGCAGGCTGCCAAGGCTCCCTGTCTTTCCCAGAGCCCTTCAGGATTTGAAAGTCATACACGTTCTTGGAATCTATAACCCTGCGTCACAGTGGGAAGAAGAGACTCTCTTTTCTAACTCCCACAGACAGGAGCTTAACTTCGCTCACATACTGTCAGTCAGAGGTGAGAGCAGTTGGGCCAGAGACTGAATGGCTTTGATGGCCCTTAGAGATCAGTGACAAGGGAACACAGGAAGCCACACACTGACAGATCTGTAGGGAAGCCATTAGCTACCAGAATCTGGGGTAGCATAAAACCAGCTTTTGAGAACAAAGGAAGAGAAGGCATCTGCCCATCAACCCAATGTAAGAACTAATTTATTTATGCCCCTCAGTACTTCAGCTTAATAGGAGAACTCTTAACTGAGTAAGTCCGTTTGGCACACAGACCAGTATTTGGGATCACAGTTAATGGAATATATTTTCAAGAAAAAAAAAATCTGATTTTCCCCAGCTCTTTTTTGTTCTAATAGTTTGTTNGAAATGTACATGCCCCTTCAGGAAGCCTGTGAAGCCCTGCAAGAGATTAATGGAGGCATCCTCGTATCTGGACCTTGAGACATTCTCCTGGCACTTCCTATTGTCCTGGTTTGGCCACGTTGGCTGAGTGCTGAAATGAGTCTGTCCACAAGAATCCTAGCCTGGGGTCAAGGATGGCTTAACACACTTCTTTCTGCGCTCCTGGGGAAGTAGCTGAGCCCTGCATGGGCAGCATGTGGGGTGAGCATCTTCCCAGGGTGGGCCCAGGGAGTGTGAGTGACATGCAAGCCAACAAAGTAAGCCGTGTCTGGGACGGGAGGTCACAAGACAATGGCGGATGGGCAGAATCCCTGCTAAAAACTGGGAACTTTGAGCTGAGTTCCTCTGACACAGGTAGAAACAGGCTCATATCTTGAGAAGCTAAGAACAGGAAACTGGGAGGAAGCACAACTGGACTGTTCTGATTCCTGCTATGCCCATTCTTAGGCCCACAGTTCATTCCAGCACACAAAGAAGGGTGCTGGACGGCTGGCTTCTGTGGGATTCACACTATAGACCGGAAGTCCAGACACCATCCATAAATTATGACTTAACATTTTCCTGGCCTTTGACCTTTTTATAAGGATGGTTCCACTTTTGGTATTAGGATGGCTCCCAGTACACCTGTAACAGTGTCTCGGAGCAGACTGTCAGCAGTATTCTACCTAGTGGGTCAGCCGGCTAGGACCCCACTGCACAACTGTGCTGTGAAAAATCATAGCCTAAGCCATAGCAGACCAAGGAATAAAAATCCATGAGGGAGACCTTGCCCAGCATCTCTCCCAGGGATCCTAGCCAATGAATGGACAGGGTNTCTAGGGTCTCTCCTTTCCTAGATTCCTACCTTCTCTCTCCAGTGCAAGCAGTGACCATCCTGCCACATTTGCCCTGTTTATCTTGGCTTCAGCTGACATTCAGCAGTCTCCTTTTTTTTTCTACTGTCCAGGACATCCAACTCCAGGTCTCCTAGCCTGGCCAGGTAAGGAGTCACTTCTGGCTAAAGTGTGTCTTCACTATCTTAGACCACTTTTGACCTGCCTTATTGTTCTAGGCCAGTCTCTAGGGGCTTGTAATATCCCAGCTGAGAAGGACAGAGCCAACCTGCAAATCCGCACCCCCCTCCAGCTTCAAAAGTGCGAACTGCAAAGAAGCCATGACCTTACCTCTGCCTTCCTACTCTGCCTGGCTTCCCCTGGGAGTGAGGTGGGTTCTATTCTTAAGCCAAGTGTGAAAGCCCAGCTGTACTGGGAATGAGCTGAGAGTTTGCAAACTTCCAGATACCCTGGCCTCCCGTTAGGGGCCGATTTAATTGACTTGGAGCAGGCCTTGGCTCAGGCTTTTTGGTATCTCTTCATAGCCTGGTGGGTGATTTGATGTGTAGACAGGGCTGAGAACCTTCGTAAGTCAGACCTGGAGTAAGCCTCTGTGCCTCAGGGCTCCTGGGCTTGCCTTTTGATAAAACTGAAGCTGTCTGGAGCCTGGGAGTCCTCAGAGAGGCCTCACTCAGGACGGTGTGGCTCTGAAGAGATATTTTTTTTAAAATCTAACAGTCAATTAAAGATCCCTCTTTGTTTTCACTGTCTCACCTTTAAACACAGAAACTTTCCAGCATGTGGGTGGAGCCCCAGGAGTTAGTATTATAGGAAATTGAAAGCTCTTGTCATGACCGCCATGGAGCCTGTCCGGAGGCAGGCCACACCTAGCCATGCTGAGGTATTCCTAGGCAATGAGAAAAGCCTCTATTTGCGCACTCAGCCTGAGCTCCCCAGCACACATGGCATTCCAGAGTGAGGACACAGTGGATGAGACAGGATGCTGAATACTGTAGGAGAAGGCCCATTTTAAGAGTCACCTACTCCCTGCTGGGCCTTAGGTAGCAAATCTGACTGTGCGTTCTCCAAGCTTCAGAGCTGAGGAGTGGACCATGCAAAGAGAAGTCTGCCAAACCCAGAGTCTGGCTGTAGAGATTGTAGGAAAGCCACCCCACCGTGTGCTCACTGGACCCCGTGCTCACTGGCACATGCAGTGGATGAGCAAGGGATGGGGCTAAAGTTTGGCTGAGCATCCAGGAAAACAAGTGGAGCCTCAGTCAACCAACATGCTGATGGCAGAGCTCTGAAGACAGTGCTCACCAGAGGAGAAAGTCCTGCTTCCTAAGGACTCATTCTATTCTGCCCTTTTCATGGGGCTCAGGTTGACCTAATCAGTGGGTTGAACACTTTAAGTTCAGGGCAGATATCTGGGGTAGTGATTCTCTGAAAGGCACCCAAGAGAGAGCCAATACTAAATTTCCTACTAAGCAAGTACAAGGGAATCTTAGGGAAAGTTAAGATTACTCCCAAGAAGCAAAATAGTGGCATTTCTTCAAGATGTCCCTTTCACATAAACNTTGAGACTGGAGACTCCTCTCTTCAAAGGCACAGAGCTCCCAGTGCCTGGAACAGGAAAGGACAAATCACTTTGGTATCAGCAGAAGTTCTGAGAAAGACACTGCCTAAAGGGTCAACCTGGGCTCTGAATAGAGCAGCTCAGCCGCTCTTATCCCCAGAGCAAGGACAGGTGGAAAGCACACACTGTCTGTGTTAGGCCATCTGTGACTCGCAATGAGTTAGCTCTGTGCATGGGAGCTCTCCACTCAATGACTCCATCTCTCCTGCTGAGTCACTCCTGCCTCCCTCATCCTTGGCTGAGGCTATGTCTGAAATGCATCCACCATGGTCTTTGTCAGATCCCAGCACAGCTGTCTTCTCAGGAAGGTGGAGAAGTAGGTAAAGCAGTAGTNAGAGCNGGGAGGTGTCTGTGGCGATAACCAGAGCAAGGAGAATGGGCAGATGGGTGTGTGTCTTTCAGTAATCGTCCCCTGTTGAGGGATATTCAATGACACTGTGAACCCTGAGTTTGCATTTTGTGTTAATTAATTAAAATTAACCTTGGGTCAAGAGGCTGCATTAGCAACTAGTTGACAGAAAGTAAATCATAGAGCACCAGAGGGCATCTGGGAGAGAGAGACACAGGAAGTAGTATGGTGGGGTCTGGAGTGGCACAGATTTTTGTGGTTTGGCAAAGCGGAAGCATTGGTCTTCTATGGGTCAGGAAGGAGAGAGGGTTACTTAGTTGCTACTCAGCCTCTCTGAGCTCACAGGTTTTCACCCCAGCCTTTGAATCTCAAGTCTTATTCATAATTAGAACAGCTACCTTTAGTGGCAGCGATAGGGCCAGTGCNTGCAGGAGCAGAATTCTCACCANGCTTCGGCCTGAGCAGCCAGGATGCTGCTAGAGAAGCAGGCCAGTAACTGCAGAGCTGCAATTGCTGGCTGAGGTAGCAGTAGATTAAGGCACAGCCACTNTGCTGAAGTGAAAACCACAATCCCCATTAATCTGTCTACAGAGGTAAGAAGAGTCTCATTATATTTGTAGAATTTATTTGTGAGCTACCAGTAGTCTTATGCTCCTAAATTGAAGATGGTCCCCTTGTACCCCTGAGATCAGAATGAACATAAGAAAATGAGACACAGGAGCATGGAGGCGTTCCCTGGTGCTCCCCATGTTCTCTGTGGTGACGGCTTGTCCAGGCCCTGGTCTCAAACACCCTGCCTTCAGGAAGGTCACAGAAGCCAACACAGATTCCAATCCGGCCATCCAGGCTGCTCGCTGCATCTCCCAACTGTGCCTTCTCTGATAAACGAGCTGGGCTTTCTGAATTAGAAACACATTCTGAGTTTCACCACCAGGGCTTGAAATTCAGGGTGCTCTGGCCTCGCCTCCAAGCCTCAGATCACAGCCCCATAGCATTTCTCAAACTGTCAGTGTAGTAAGGTCTCTCGTGGACCCACCTCTCACCTGCTGTTGAGCAGCAAAGGTTTTGGTGCCTTTCAAAAAATATATATAATGAAAATCTTGTGTCAAGTTGAAAGCTGTAAGTCAAACAAGTAATTTTGAGAACACGCAGAAACTTTGGTTTATGTTTATACAGGATAAAGCCCCCTCGCCGAGAGTTGAGCTGTAGGCTGGTTCTACATAATCCAATAATTTTTTTCCTAGCAAATTGGTTCTTGATGTTAAACTACTGAAAGCATAGTATCAATCACCTTCCCTCTTGCTGTTTCTCTGCTGCCTGATCCTTTTGCTCCTCCAATAGCTGCAATTAATTATCCACGGTTCAGTCCTTGCCAGCAGAGCCTGAGCTTTCCCCTCAAGGGGGCAGAGAGGCTCATGACCTGACTTTCACAAGTCAAGCCAGAGGTCTGCAGCGGGGGTTCTCACTTCATCTGGGAGCACGTCAATCTCCCAAAGACCTGATCCCTTTAAAGTCAGTTGCATTTTCTGTTCTGCCTTGCTGTGTATTGTGCAATCTTTGTCTTGGACTAACTCTGAAAAATTCTCTTCCTGGGAAATATAAGGCAACTGTNTTGCCTCTGTGCAGCTGTGTAAGAACAAAGAGAATCATCCCAGCCCTCTATGGAAGCTTTGCCTGATGTGCAGCAGACACACCAGGACGAGCAGTGGAGGCTGGGAACTGTGAATGCACCTGCGCTTTGTGTGTGCCCGGAAAGCCACCCATAATCACACATTTTCATATTGCTGCTGGGAAATAGCCAGACTAAGAGGGACGGATGAAGCTTTTGAACAGCTCCACATGAGATGGGAGTACGTTTTGCTGCCAAATGAGTTTTGAGCCATAATGAAGAAAAATGAAAGTATTAGTTCTTTTGATTTGGGGGTTGTAGATAGGAGACTGTAGGGCTCTGTTCCCATCTCTCTGTTTTATTTTTTATTTATTTTTAGGTGTCAGTCACCACTAGAGACCAAGAAGAGACCTGCCCCCATTGGCCTCTGGTGTTGCTAGGTAGAAAAGTTATCTTCTCCAGCAGTGAACTCAAGATCCCTCAGACATGGAAGTACAATATGGAGTCCAGGACAGGGGCTAGCAGCCTCAATAGACACAGAGCAGGGCTGGAATTGAGGATGGCGGCCCTTTCAGGAGTTTTGCCATGGTAGGTAAGGAGGAAGAGATTTCTCTACTCAGGCTGAATGAGGAACAGGCAGCTGCCACTTCCCAGCTTACAATCCTGCCTCTGCTCCTCTGAAGCTTATCAATCAGTCTCTCCTCAGAGCAGGTGCTGACCAACTTTGCTGGCACTATCAGCACATTTGATGAGTCCTGTACAAGTTGGTGTCTCCTTTTCTTCTTTTTCTCCATCAGGCACTGGGAGTCAGACAGCTTCCTGGTCTACAGACATCCAAGATGGCTAACTTCCTCCTC
>LZPO01108634.1:30665-48646 GCA_001675575.1 Neotoma lepida
TCTCTCTCTCTCTCTCTGAGATAGAGACTTGATGGACTTTTCTCTGTTGGAGGGAACTATTGAGCAATACTCTCAAATCTCCCAGCAGTGTGATACTGTGCCTGGACTCAATCAGCATCCCTTGCCTTGTCTAAATTATCTAACCCCTAGCAACAGCCCAAACAGTCAACTTCTAGGCAAAAAGGAAACTCATCCCATCCCCAAACATAAAACATTCTCAGCTTTCTGAGCAGATTGGAATACCATCTTTGGGTTAACTCTCCACTCTGGGGAGTCACGCCCCCACACCTGTGCACACGTGTGTGTGCATGCGTGTGTGTGTGTGTGTGTATGTGTGTGTGTGTGTACATTTTTGCTCTCAATAAAACTTGAACCTTGCTTTTCCTGCCTTTTTAGTATTTTAATATTTAAATCGGCAATAAGAAAGAATCTGCTCCTGAAATCTTGAACAACTCATCCTGCTGGTACCATGCATCTGCTCCGATTTGGTGGACAGAGTCAATCTTCCTTGCAGTGAGCAAAAAGCCAAACACATTCTTTCTCTATGACCATCCCACCAACCTCAGGGAGGGCTGTCCACCCTGTATGGATATCTAAGGGTGCAGAAATTCCTCCCTATCTACAATGACATGAAGCCTTAATACTTGGACATCATGTGAGGAAGAAGGAAAGGAAGGTGGCTCTACTTCATCTCCTGAGCAGTAGAAAGTANGTACGGAGAGGAAAGAGCATCTTTGTAAGTGTGAGACAAAGTTTTTAATTTGGTCCAAGTTCCCTCTTCAGAAACCGGTACATGCAAATGTTTGCTTGGCTCTAGTGCCATCAGACAACCTTGGTTTAAGAACCATGCTACAAAAATGTCACTTTGAGTAAATACAGCCATTCCTCAGGTACAGAACAGCTTTTGAGAAGACTCTGAAATGCTAAGAATGCTTTANTTAATCAGCATCAGGGATAAGAAGTAATAATCTTGGGCCAGGATCCTCATAAGTAGAAACTAGGTTTAGATGGAGCCTCAATGCTGTTTATTGCCTGTAGTCTCTCCTCTGGTTTTTCACACAAGTTATCATGACTTAGCTGAAATTGGTTTGGGGCAATTTTAAGTCAAACTAATCTGTACTCTGACTTCCATAGCATTTTGCCAACTGTGTCAGCAAGATAATCTTTCCTTCCATTCCTCAGATGAGGGTGCTAAATGTAGGCCATTTTCCAGAGGCTCTTGACCTTAGATGCCTTCAACAAGATGTGTTAGTCCACGGTGGCTTGAGTGCATTTATTGCAAACCTGAGAACACTTGGCCACCCTTCTCTCTCCCAACCCTACCACCAAACCTGAGAACACAGCACAGGTGCTGTGTCTATAGGCATTCCAAACAATCTGCCACTAGGAGACCCAGAGGGAAGTATCTGTCTCTCTCTCTCTCTCTCTTTCTCTCTCTCTCTGCATTTCTGTCTCTCTCCATCTTTCTCAGTATCTCTCTCTGTGGTGTGTGTGTGTGTGTGTGTGTGTGTGTGTGTATGTATGCGTGTATTGAGTCACAAGGAAGTAGCTAGTGACCCAGCAAGAACAGCAGATGATGTGACTATGGTGGATTCCTATAGGTACCATTAGGCACTGGAGGTTCGGGTCTTTACCACATGGAGACAGGACAATCTAGCATTTATTGACACAGAAACACAATTCTCAACTCAGAGAATAAGAGGTAATTTTCTGCTGAAGCATAAGTAGTGAGTGACCATAGCCCTGGAAAGCTGATTCAGATTGCCCCTCGTCCATGCTTTTCAAAACAGATGTAGTTTCTTAGAGTTTATAGTAACAGAACAAAGAAAGTCATAAATCAAGGCAATTTTAAAACACATCGGTGAGTACATCAGAGAAGCAGGTTAAAGCCAGGCAGCCAGGCCTCAGATGTTATCTGACAGCATTCTTAGCCCTTTGATGGCTGGAGAATGGGGTTTTCTTAAGTAAATACATTGCAAAAGTTTTTTATCTGTTTGCTGTGATGTTAGGTTCAGCTTTATCTGCTACTTACAGGATGTTAGGTCTGACACAAGGGTGGGCCAGGAATGGCTATTTGGTAAGCTAAAGATCTCCTAAGATAAATTGTAATTAGGTTCTGAAACTTCAGCTTTCCAACCTCTCCACATTCACTGAAGTTTTAATCAGTCCATCAGCCCGTGCACACAGCTTCCCTCCAGGAATTTTTATTTACACTAGGAAAGGAGGCACAGGTGAGCCACCCTTCTCTCTCCCAACCCCACCACCTAGGTTTATTCACTACTTCTTTCATTATATTTTTTTCTGAAATAAGGGTTCATGTAGCTAAGGTTGAGCTCAACCTTACTACATAGCCAGGGGTGACTTTGAACTACTGATATTCCTGTTTCTACCTTTCTAGTGCTGGAGCTAAAGACATGTACCACCACACTCAACAGTCTTTTATCTTAAATAGATTTTTTTACTCTAGAGCAGTGGTTCTCAACTTTCCTAATGCTGTGACCCTTTAATACAGTTCCTCATGTTGTAGTGACCCCCAACCATAAAATTATTTCCTTGCTACTGCATAACTGTAATTTTGCTACTGTTATGAATCATAATGTAAATAGCTAATATGCTACCCCCAAATGGGTCCTGACCCACAGGTTGAGAACTGCCACTCTAGGGTAATGTTTGATTACCACACAGCAACAGAGAAGGTGTCCAGCTTTCTGGAGGGCCCTTTGCCCAACTTTCTGACCTTACACATCTATTTCTTTTTCTGAGGGACTGAAAGTTGGACAGATTTTCTGATAGGCAGACTGATAGGGAGAAGGGCTATGGCAAGGTAATAAAAGTGCCCAACTTCTAAGATGGTGGCTTCTGGCTTCATTCGCCCCCCTCTGACCTAAGACAGAAAGAATCTTGGCAGCTTAAACCAAAGGCCTGCCAGTAATCCCCCTGTGACAGACTAACTTGATTAATTTGACACTGGATCAGGACATGTTATGTGACAGTTGAGGGACAATCAACCATCCAGTCTTTATTCAAACTGACCAACCCTAACTTAGGGAAGGAAGACACTTCAGAGACAAAAACAAACAAACAAACAAACAAACAAACAAACAAACAAACCACAAGCCCCAAGAAGAGACTGGATTTTTCAGCTTCCTGAATCCCGCTGTCTTTGCAGAACCCCCCTTGTCTTTGTGGAGGGTCTTTTCTCTGTGTGCCTGCTGCATGNGTGTTTCCTCACCCCTAGGAAAAGCCTCCCCTCAACTGCCCATTCTATCTGCCCCTGTTTGCTGTTCATGATTCTCCTCTGCTACCTGCCTTTTAATTCTTTGGTTGGTAGAGAAAATGAATCGGATCAAGACCCCTCGACAGTAACACTCCCACAGTCTTTCCTTCAATAGGCACTCAAGTTAGGACCAAGGGCCGCCAAGAAGCATATCTCCTCAGAAGCATACCCTTTCTGGGGAAGAGAGGGACTATGGGGGAAGATTGCTGGGAAGGAGGCCAGTGCTGTAGTGGGAGCTGCTGTGTGGTTGTGGGAGCAGTCTGCAGGCACTGGGACCCAGAAGGACAGGAACAGGGGATTCTTAGAAGCAGAGGGTGCTCTAACTGTGCCCCATCTAGGGGTGTGTCAAACAAGAGGTTCTAGGACCAAAGACAAGAGTCTTTCACTCAGAATCATGGCAGAGGAGACCATATACGGGAGAGCTTTGATATCAGAGTGAGTGGCTGATACCTGGCCAAGGATAACTCATGTCAGAACAGGAGTCCAAGAGCAGAGGGTGGGTAGGACAACTTTTTGCAGGTCATCTGTGCTTTCATCAGCTCTGAAGTTTAGGCCACACAGCAACATGGACCCAAATCCCTCAAGGATGGTTACAATTCACGTCTCTGAGACTCAGCCCCAAAAGTCTTTCCTATCTATATTGGCTAGTCTTATGTCAACTTGACACAGGCTAGAGTTATCTGAAAGGAGGGAACCTCAATTGAGAAAATGCCTCCATAAGATACAGCTATAAGGCATTTACTTAATTAGTGATTGATGGGGTGGTGAGCCCAGCCCATTGTGGATGATGCCATTCCTGGGCTGGTGGTCCTTTATTCTATGAGAAATCAGGCCAGTAAGAAGCACGCCACCATGACCTCTGCATCAGCTCCTGCCTCAAGATTCCTGCTCTGTTTAAGTTCCAGTCCTGACTTCCTTCAATGATGAACTACACTGTGGAAATGTAAGCCAAATAAACCCTTTCCTCCCCTAATTGCTTTTTGGTCATGGTGTTTTGTTGCGGCAATAGAAACCCAAAGACACTGCCCCAGGCTGGACAAATTCAGCTTTGCTCCAGCTTGCTGTCTCTCTGCCTAAATCCAGCTTTGCCACCATTTCCTGTCTTGATGTTTCAAAGTCTCTCTCCCCTGCCAAATGCTTGATAAATTGTATGAAAAAAACAGCAATGTAAAGCTAAGCCCTGCATCATTTGTCTCCTTCTCAGCTCTCTGGACTCTGTAAGGAGGCTCTGGGCCTTGGGCAAGTAGGAGCAATTGTGTCAACTACCAGCCCCAAGGTCCTCGTGCCTAGTGCTTGGCACGGGTCCAGTAGAGTAGTGCTGCTGGGGGGAGGTGCTCACCCTGACACTCAGAGAATTGTGGGTTCCAGAGGTAGATAACAATGAGAGATGAAGCTTTGATCTGGCCATGGGCTGTGGGATTGTTATTTCCCATCAGCACAAAATGTACGGTTATTACTTTAGTGATAATGGCTCGAGAATCATCGGCGTGCATCTTCTTTAGCTTGATTTTTAGTCTGTTATTTAGACAGATGTTTAAATTCAAGTCTGGCTTATATTTTCATCATGAAATCTCAGGATCCCTCTAGGTAATTCCACTGCCTGGCACCTGGGCCCCTTCCTTCCATCCTCCCTCTTCCTCCTGTCCTCCTCTCCTGAGATGGAGCTGTCTCAGGATNGGATAATGCTGTGGGAAGAAATACCAGTGCCTGGCAAAGCCCAGCTCTCTGACAAAGCAGGGTTGAGGAGGACAGGAGTGATAATCTACTCCATCTGCATCAGCCACGTGCATCTTCGCACTCTCACTGTTCTCTACGTCCCGTGTGCCCGAGTAGAGCATGCCATGGGTTAGAGTGACAGGTCCTTATCCAGCATAGCCAAATCAATGCCCTGCTCACTCCTGGACCTGTGTACTGACCTCCAAATGCCCTGAATCATCTGGAAAGTGTCCTCACAGAAGGTCAGAATATGGGCACCCTTAGTCTTAGGGTATATTCTTAGCAACACACTTGGCTCTGTTTTCCCTAATGCGTAGGGACCAGGAATTCCCCTGTCTGTAACATCATCATTGTACCTGGACCCTCACAAGGGTCCTAGCCCTGGCCACAGCCTTGGAAGCAGAAGTATGGACAAAGGGCATATTACTAGGCTGCTTTTTTAGGCTCCAGTGCACTCTGACTTTGATATCTACATGGGAGAGGATCAAGTCCCTTCTAAAAGGACATGGAGCCACATTTCAATTTTCTGCAAGGATTTCATCACCAAAGAAGACCAGTGCTGTGGTTCACAGAGTGAGGGTGTCAAATTAAACCTGTTTCCTCCAGCCCTTGAGCAGACACACACAGAGCTGAGGTCCCTGTGAAGAACACATCCACAGTGGGACCGGTTCTCCCTTAGATTTAACATGTTAGGCTTACCTCTGAGACCCTTGGCCTCCTTTTCNGTGCAAAGGGGCATGCTGCCTCCTCCTTGTGACGCTCAGGAGTGGGGAAGGAAAGAGCTNGGAAACAGCTCAAGAGTCTGTGTCCCCTCACTCTCTTCTCGTTGGCTGAGGGTTTAGCCACTTCAGAATTTGGAAATCACACGNGCCTGGGAAGATGAGTTTCGCCAGGACCTGAAGTAAGACCATGNTGGTTTCCAGCATCTCTTCCAGTCCTGCCACAGACAGGTTCAAGAAACGACCCTGTGGGGCACAGCAGGCAGAGGGGCACGTCACTGGCAGTTCGAGCTCCTAGGGACTCTGGTATGTAGAAAAACAACCAAATGGATGGGAGGATGGATGGGTGGAAAGATAAGTGAACTCTGACCCAGCATGAGGAAAGCTTTAAGTCTAAACTCTCTCTGCATTTGCCATGAAACTATGAAAAGCCCAGCACCTCCGAGGCTCCTGTTCCCTTCCCTGTAAAAGATCAGATTCCTGGAATTAGAAGCTTCTTTACCTTGAGGCCTGTACATATGCTATTCTCTCTCCCTGGAATGTCTTCTCCCACCCTATGACCCTATCTGTGATGGTTTGAAGGAGAACTGCTTCCACAGGCCCCAATATAAAATATATGATATAATTAAATACTTGGTCCCCATTTGGTGGAACTGTTTGGGAAGGATTAGGAGGTGTGGCCTTGTTGGAGGAAGTGTGTCACTGGGGGTGGGCTTTGAGGTTTCAAAAGCCTAAGACAATTCTAGGTAGCTCTCTATCTTATGCTCATGGATAAGATATAAGCTCTCAGTTACTGTTCCAGTGCCATGCCTTTTTGCCTGCTGCCGTGATAGTCATGGAGTCACACTATGAAACTGTTTGCCCCAATAAACTCTTTCCTCTATAAGTTGCCATGGTTATGGTGTTTTGTTACTACAATAGAAAAGTAACTAAAATGCTACTCTTATATATCACAGTCTGCCAACAGCCCTCCAGAGTTCCCAGATCAATACTGGAGACTACCTGTTTTCCAAGAGCGATTTATCAGTATTTTCCTTAGGACTCTGTCTCCAGCTCAGTTACCTTCCTCCCCCCTCTAAACCAGTGGCTCATCCAGAGCAGGAAGAATGCTGCTTTAATCTAGTTATGCTTTCTCACCTCTATCTGAGCCAGCACACAGTAGGTGCTTATAGAAAGAATTGCATCCATAGGCCAAAGAAGCCATTATCTGAAGCCTGTTATAAATCAGAATTAAATAATGGGAAATGTCTCCTAGTTGATGTGTTCTTGACAAGGCTTGATGTCTGTTTCTCCAAGGGATGGTGTCCTTGTGTGTTTCCCATGCAGAAGCCACAGACACTGTCTCTCTCTAGCTTTTCCATTATCAGCAAGAGCCTCTGGAGAGTTGGGAAGGTGCTTCCCACCACTGCTCTGGTATAATTAAATCTGCCTTTTCCCTTGGGGAAACAGAAACCAGGCCAATGGAAATGAATGGCCAGGTAGGAGCAGAATGGTCCACTGGGTCCCCTGTCATAGACCATGTTAAGTATCTGCCGGTTGATTTCTCCCAAAGAGGATGAGAGCTTGGTGTTGTCATTCCTCTTGCCCATCAGCCAGTTTGAAGATGTTTTTGTAAAGTTGTGAACAGAAGACAAGGTTTTGAAGGACCATACTCTTGGAAGTAGCAAGATAGTCTTCAGAGGGTCTGTTTGAGAAGGGGACAGGTATATGGTGACCCTGGGAAATCTCTGCCCCCTCCTAACTCATCTGTCCATTTACCTGTTCTCATTCTCTCTCTCTCTCTCTCTCTCTCTCTCTCTCTCTCTCACACACACACACACACACACACACACACACACCATAGCCTGTGAGGAAGCCCCTCCTGACACCGACAGGGCCATGACCCACGTTCCCACTTGATGGATGAGGCTGTCTAGGCCATGGCTCCCCCACACTAGCAAAGACGAGGAACCTTCCTATCCAGACAGTCAGCTCCTGGCTGGGCTCCTCAAGCTGATGGATGGGTGCTGTTCACACTGGGAGGATTATGTGCTTCAAGTCCTGGCTCTCTGGCTCCTGAGGTTCGACAGGACCATTTGTATATCAGAAGCAATTTGAAAGCCTGGATTCTTCCTGTCAGAAGGAAGGTAGTGGGGATTCTGGGAGTTTCTGGACCTTGATCTTTGAATGTTCCTTTTTAATTTAACTTAAGGGTGATGAATTGAGATGTTGACTGATTCCCATTGATTTGGAAATCTGGGGAGTTTTACAGGTCAGAGTAAGCAGGCCATCAGCAGACCTGCAGATTCTCAGATAAAGGAGCCTCTGCATTGTGACTGGGGTGCTGTCATCCTGTCACAGGAGCTCACACAGGCCATTTGTGAGGAGACCATCTGCATCTGGCATGCCTGGTCCTCAGTAAGTGCCCCTTAGGTACCTACTGTTACATCTATCAGTGTCTGTTGTGAGCCTCCAGCTAGCATCAGCACCACTAAGAAGGAAAGAACTTGGCATTTCCTCAGAAACTTCACTTTCAGTGGGGAAATACTTGATGAGAGAGAGCCCATCAGGAGAGTCAGCATGGCCCCTGGCTCCAGACCCTTCCCTAGCTCCAGTCCCCTGCCACTCCGCAGACTGCCGGTGCTTCTGACCTCTCAGGCCTTCAGCACAAAGAAAGAAGAACATTTGTACAGGATCCCTCTGCCTCTCCCCCACCAAGGATGAGAAATGTGAAGGAATCCCCAGCACCGTTTGCGGGGCACACGGAGCTGATTTTGACATTTCTGAAATGAAGTACAAAGGTAAGTGTCAAGTGTGAGAAATAGTTCCTAAAGCTGGTGAAGGGCACAAGCAAGGAACCTGCTCACGTCTGAGAGCAAAGCATGCACGGCCTCGGTGGAAAGGATGGGAGCTGCAGGTCAGGGAAGAGTACTGCATCTAACAGGACTGTGAAAGTGTGCATAATCCCCAAGAAGCAGGGGACAGCAGACCTCCATTAGCTGGGCCTTGAAGCACACAGTTATCAACTCCCATGGAGTATGAGTAAAGTGGGGGTCCTCTGTACCTTCAGTAGCCATTTTCCTGTCCACTGTCTCACTGTTGATCTACATTAGCTGGAAGACACACCAGTGCAAGCATGTTGGTAGACTCCAACTGTCTCCTAACAGCGTGTCCCACAGCCATACACTCATGTGTGTATGGAGTCATTCTTGAGCAGGCAGGGAGCTACCATCAGGGCCTCTCATTGAAGCATTGTGGAAGAGGGCAGGCACTAAGTGACCCCCAAAGAGGAAAGGATGAGAAAAGGGATGGGCAATGTCCAGATTAACTGGCAGCCAAAAGGGAAATACATATGTCTCCGCACATTCTTGTAAATTGAAAGGATGAGCTCTAGATGGCTTCCAGTACCCTTCCCACAAAGATTAAAAACACTAGGACTTTTAAATATAATGCAAGTATGCATGAAGATGAGAGCTCAGAGGTGACATGAGGGAGCTGGTAGAGGGTGTTTGCTGGGGCAACAGTCCCAATGTGACTCCTGAGATGAGGACTGCTGGGTCAGGCTTTATGTCCTTTCTTACCAAGGGCCTAAATCTGCTGTAGGGCGGTAAGTCCACAGGGATCTACTTCTAAATTACAACTTTTTTGGATCATTGCCATCATCATCATCATCATCATCATCATCATNNTATTATTATTATTATTATTATTATTATTATTATTATTATTATTATTATTTGAGACAAGGTCTCACTATGTAGCCCTGGCTGGCCTGGGACTGGCTAGGTAAACCAGGCTCATACAGATCTGCCTGCCCCTGCCTCCATCTGGGTCTAACTGGGTGATCCACCACTCCTGTCTAAATTATAACTTCTTAGATGCAGAGGAACAGAAAAACCTCAGCCTACCAGGTAAACCTGCANTGTAAGCCCAGCCCTGCTAATAGTGAGGGGGTTTTTTTGTTATTGTTGTTTTTGTTGTTGTTTTTGTGTGTGTGAGAGAGAGCTAATTGTAGCTTAGATCCTATGTCGAGCTTTGACCTGTGAGGAATGGGAGTGGGGAGGTTC
Source organism: Neotoma lepida (assembly GCA_001675575.1). Taxonomy (NCBI): domain Eukaryota; kingdom Metazoa; phylum Chordata; class Mammalia; order Rodentia; family Cricetidae; genus Neotoma; species Neotoma lepida. The sequence continues at coordinate 40,424 of LZPO01108634.1, forward strand.
AATTATTGCCAAGGTGAGTCAACTGTAAATAATAGGCCGGACTTCTGAGGTACCTGACAGCCACCTACCTCTGAACTCCACCATGAAGACTATGCACATGGTCATAGAGATGGCTTTCTCCAAAACACGGCAGCATCAACTGGCCACTGAATTAGTGAGGAGCCAAGAGAGGCCCAGAAGGAGTACAAATGCTAACCCTTGTCTTCCCACCTCCACCCAGTAAGTGCTATGTAGTAGCTTGCAGACCTTGGCTCCTTTATTGGGGAAAGAAGGGGCACACAGAGACTGCACACCCTGTCCTTAGGGATGCCACAGATGGATGTCCCACTGGGAGTCTCCAGCCCACTTTTGTTGACCTCAAATCTCAATGCACCTGTCACTCTCCAGACACTCACTCTCCTCAGAGAAAGGATGTCCCAGTGAGGACACCAAGGTAAAACGTCTGCTCAGGTACAGTCAAAGCCCCCACCTTCTCCTCCATGAGCTGGAGACTGTAAATCTACTGCCGGTGCTGACTGACGACTGCTCTTGCTCTCTTCTGCAGCTTCTTTTCAACACATGATTTGTTCAGGAAAAATTACATGGTTGTAATGCTATTTCTTTGTGCTGACAAGAAGGGAAATGGCTTCATAGGCCAGGGGATGGGAGAGCACTTATCGTACGTAGTACAGCTCTTTGGGTCATTATCGAGCAGTTACCTGGAGAAGCCCTTGAATTGTGAGCTAATGCCACTGTAAATGGATTTGCAAATGTGCTCGGCGCAGTCCAGATGGAGAGCTACCTGTGCTCGTGGACAGTTACTCTGTAATTCTCACCATGGCTCTGTTCATTGTGCCCGGATATTAGCTGCTTATTGCCTGTTTGGGGTTGTAGAACTGGTCGCCATTTGCTTATAGGAAAACAGGAGAATGCCAACCTGGGTGTGGGTAGTCGGTCATAAGTGATGTTCTCCAAGTTCAGTGAGTGACATTTGCAGTTTTTTGGTCCCTCTTGTTAAGTTTTTAGAATAAAAACTGTTTTTTTTTTCTTTTGGTGTAGTTTGAGAGCTGGGGAACCAGTGAACCAAGCACTCATCACACAGCATAAAGACCTGAGTTGGAACCCCCAGAGCCTACGAGAAAGCTGCATATGCTAGGATGTGTCTGAAATCCCAGTGCTCTTGTGTCAAGATGGGTGAGTGGAGATAGGAGAATCCCTAGAGGNTCAAGGGCACTGCAGGGGCAAACAATAGAGACCCTCACCTCAAATAAGGTGTCTGGGGACCTGACACCACAGATTGCCCTCTGACCTCCACACATGTGCAGTGGCCAAGCATATACCCTCACTCACACACAAGGGCTGTGAACACAGACATAAGCAGGCACACAGACTACACACACACACACACACACACACACACACACACACACACACACACTCATACGCACACACTCATACACAAGAACTGTGAACACAGACACAAACAGGCACATAGACTACATACACACACACACTCACATCTAAGAACTGTGAACACACACACTCACTCACACACAAGAACTGTGAAACACAAACAGATGCACAGACTACATGCACACACACACAGTGTTTGGAGCACCTTTGCTGAGCTAGACAAACAAGGAACCGCTAAGTAGGAAATCATCTGTCTGGTGAGACAAGGCACTCTGTGACGGTCATGATGGGCTAGGTACTGCTAAAACATGTAGCTTTTTGCAGTCAGGGAATGCTACTGTGCAAAGCTCTGCTGTCAACAGGCCACTGGAGCAGCCTCACCTTTGCTTTGTGTAGACAGCCAAAGGAGATGCGCCCTCACTGTGGAACCAGACACAGGCCGTGTGCACACTTGACAGACACTGTCCTTCAGTCAGTACAGATCACACAAGACAGCTGAACATCAGGGACCTGAGGACCCCTCTGTGCCATTACATGAACTTAGAATCCAGCAAGGTGCTGAGAGCATAAGGCCTCACTGGGTCATCTAAGGGGGCCCTGCCAGGAAGAGAGAGGGACTGCACAGTTAAGACTACTTTCTGTCCATCAGTCCTGCCCATCAGAGTTCAGAAAACGTTCCTCATAGAATTCTGAGGTTGGGAGAATGGGCTGATCAAAGGTCTACACCAAAAGGAAAAACAGTTAAATTGACACAAAGCCAGGTGGTTTCTGGGATGGTGCCATCTTCACTCCGCTGCACTCAACCCAAGCCCTGCCTAACTGGAAAAGAGTTCTGCCAGAGCTGAAGTAAATGGCAGAAGACAGAGGAACACCCAGGGCACGGAAGTGACAGGGCAGGTCCTGTGAAAGCGANATTAAACAACTTCATCGAGGGGAAATCCAGTCGCATCTTGGTTTCCTTTCTTACAATGGAAAAGAAATCTTCAAATCCTAGAGAAAAAAGTTTTGCCTGTGGCAAAGAATGTTCTATAAATGTCCACTCTGCCAGAAATGTAGATTGCTTTAGGTGTGAATTGCAATTTATCAGTGTCAGTGTTCTGTTTCCAAGACAACTGCCTCAAACACAGTGGAGATAAACAGACAACATGGCCACGAGAACGTGCTAGAGGGGGAAAAAGAGCTATGGAAATGAATAAGCAAATTACTATTATTAGCTACCCATCTCTCTGCTCNACTTCCAGCTAAGGAAACACACTGAAGCACTGTAAGGAGGTGGGACTTGAGTTCCCCTTGAGATGAGGGATCAGCCCTCACACTTCTGAATTCAAACAGGTAGAAATGATCGCTGCTACAAAGTGATGAGTCCAAGAGACACGACAATTCAGACCAGTACTACACTGACAGGTTTTTCTCACCCTGGATATATGCTGTCCACAACTTTAACTAGCTTATAGACTAGGGACAAGGGACAGAGTGATTACATCTCCCTTCGAGGTTCAGGTCTCATGATTGGCACTTGGTTCCCCATACATCTCTGTCAGCTTCAGCTTTCAGCTTCAGGCTGTGTATCCTGGCTTCCTGCATTAGGAGTGTGTTGCAGAGCTAAAGGAAATGAATAAAGCTCTACACAGAACTGTCTAATGAAGGAGCAGTGGCATCCATCCAGAAAGAGAAGCTCTGAGCCATGGCTATGTGCTTATCCGGGGAATTTGGCAGTGTGTTTAGCCATGCCACCCCATTTTGAAGGACATGAAGCTGCCACCATCTAATATAATAGCCTTTCCTTGGAGCAGGTCTGGGGCCTCCATTCCACAGGTATCAAGCTTCTCACCTCTTGGCAGAGCAATGGTTAGTCCACTGTAAAGGTAAGTGGAGTCACCTATGCTGTGTCTATTGTCATGCTCACAGAAATGGGAGGAGATTTCTAAAAGGGTGTCTCTGTGGAGTGTTACATTTAGGCTTTGGTCAAAGTGACCAAAGAATAATCCAGTCATCTTGAAACCAAACACTTCTTTAAAAAAAAAATCCTTCTCTATCCCTCCAATTCACGACAGCAAAAACTCATCATTTTCTTTGGTAGCACTCATGGATTTTAAAAATTGATCCCTTTCACCCAGGCACAGTGGTTCATGCCTCTAATCCCAACATTTACGAGGTAGGGGTAGGATGATGAGAAGTTCAAGGCTAGCCTCAGCTACCCTGTGAGCTTAAGGCCAGCTGGAGATATATGAGACGTCTCAAAATAAAAATATTCCCTTGAAAACTCATTAAACTCCTCTGCCCCCTACAGTTTGCAAGGTTCTCATGTGTGACTGAGCAAGATGGTGCAGAAGTTCCTCCATCTTGTATTCTTGCTGAGGCCATTTCAGGTTTAGCTAGAATTTGATCTTGATGGAGAATCTTGTGGAGAATTACCCAACCCTATTATGGGAACCCGAGGTCAAAATACCCCAGCTAACTGTCTTAGCTTCTGTTAAACTACCTGCTCATGCAGAACCCTCTCCAGCTAACTGCTTATCTTAGCTTCTTTTAAACAGCTTGCACCCGCAAACCTCCCCCCTCAGCTAACTGCTTATCTTAGCTTCTTTTAAACTGCTTGCTTCTTTGCCCCCCCCCCCGCAGCTGCCAAGTGAGATGCCAGTATGTGGTTTTTGCCTTCAAAAACTCCATGCTCTGGACACTCGAGACTATACTTAGGTCCTGAATATCTGAGTTTAGTCCTAGCCTGNTGCAACTAAGACTTTCAACTGGCTGTAAACTGTGTCTGAGTGGTTTTCTCTGGTGAGCTCTCCATAGCATAGGCATTTGTGCAGATTTTGTACCCAGGGGATGATCTGTGTTGGTAGAACAGGTGTGTTTTTGTTCTGAGGGACATTTTGATAAAGACAGCTCTTCACAGNGGGTGTGGAGTCTCTAGTCTATTCATCAGATGGAAAAGGGCTGATTACATTCAAATTACAAGTCTCCTCTGGTGATCACACTGAGTCTGACCAAAGCCAGAGGTTTCTCTTCTAGCACTGTGGACTCACCTTCTTACGGAAAAAATGACTTTGCAGATATGGCTCATAAGCAACCATGAGATATGGAGATAGTCATGGGATAAGCAGGTAGGGCCTAATAACAAGGTCTAATCACATCATGGGGGTCTACACAGAAGGGCAAAGAAGATGGCAACAGAAAAAAACAGGCAGTGTGGAGATGTCTTAGTTCTTTTCTGTGGTGGAGGCCATCATTTCTTGATGCCTCTCCCTGCTCCCATCCTCACTCTCAGCCATACTTCATCTCATTTCTTACCAAGGTGGCATGAGCCTTTGTTCCTGCAAAGTGACAGCCTTCAGTGGTCCATTCTTTTCTTCTTTGCCTTCTCTGTGCTGGTTGCTATGGTTTCTGTCAGTCTCATTGTGAATTACAGAGGTGCTAAGGCAATGGCCCTAGAACATTCCAGGGCCCAGGCTGGAATGTTCCTGCTTCCATCACGCCAGCCAGTCAGTCCCCTATACCCTCTGCGGCAGGTTATCAGCACACCCACACCAGGATTCCCCTGAGTCTGCCTTGCACATTGATGTCAAGAGACAACCTGATTGTTGGGCCACTGTTTCCACTTTGTTTGTTAGGCTTACAAATGANTTACTAAGTGCTATGGTTTGATGTGTGCCTCATCCAAAACATGACACAATTTAATTGCCAACATGAAAATAGTAGAGGTTAGAATCTTCAAATTTGGCTAGGGCTTCAAGGCTCCGCCTTTGTGGGTGCATTCATGCTGACATCAAGAGAATAGCTATGTTATGAAAGGACAAGTGTGGCCTCTTGCCACCCTCCTTTGTCTCACCCCCTACTGTGGGGACACACAAGAAAGTCTCTCACCATCTTAATAGTGAACTTCCAAACTTTTGAAACAATGAGACAAAAATCCCCATTTATTATTAAAGACAGCCTGAGGTATTCTAATACAACAACAGAAATGGACTGAGTGTAGACACGACAGCAACAGGAGCCATTTGTGCACCCACATCTCTTCACTGTCACCAGCACTCTGTCACCAGTGCTCTTCCTTTTCTATTCAGGGCCACCCAGGAGAACATTAGAAAGTGGCTGTGAGTGAGCACAGCTTTGTACCTCTGGATGTCTCTAAGTTGATACCCAGAAAGCTCAGATTTTTACAGCTTTGGAGGATCCTTCTCTCTTGCCTTGCTGACTGTCTGTACTCAGGGTGCTACTTGACAGTAGTCTGTATCTCGTTGGCTTCTGTATTCCAATCAGAACTATCTTCAAGAAGCGACATTCGTAGAGCAAAGAGAAAGGGGAAATGGTAAGGGTCACTGTCGAAAGAGCCAGAACGTGTCTCATTCTACAGCTAGATCTGACTTGGGAATATAATCCCTACAGAGTTGACAGGTTAACAAAAAGTCAGGGAAAAAATCCCGACAAAGCATTTTGAGAGAAAGACCTCCAAAGATGCCAAAATTCATTTTGTATTAGCCATCTAGTGCTGAGAATGGGGCCTGCCCTTGAGAGTGGTTTATATCCCCAGTGATACTCCATTGAAGAAAACTAAGTTTTCATTTGTGAGTGGTATTAATTGGAGATAGCTTCTAGGTTAGGGATGGAGAGTGGGGCTTGTGTCCACTTTCCCTCACTGCCCTGGGACTCAACCTGGTCCAGACCTGTGCCTGCTGCCTCAGTCTCTCAAAGTTCATATGTGTGTCAGTCCTGCTGTGTTTAAAAGTCCTTGTTTCCCTGTTGTCCTCCATCCTCTCTGGCTATTACAAGCTTTCTGCCTTTTCTTCCACAGAGTTCCCTGAACCTTGAGGTGAAGGATTTGATGGAGACATCCAATTTAGGACTGAGTGTCCCAAGGTTTCTCACTCTCTGCATATTGTCCAGCTGTAGGTCTCTGTATTTGTTCCCATCCACCCTAGGAGGAAGCTTCACTGTTGATGGCTAAGCTGGACAATGGTCTATGAATGTAGCAGAATGTCATCAAGAGTCATTGGTATGGTCCTTTAGCAGAACAGTAGTATTTGGTTTTCCCCTAGGCACCTGTTCTACCTAGTCTCAGGTTCTTGGCCATCCTAGCAGTGTCAGGGATAGGTTGCATCTCATAGAGTGGGCCATAAATCCAATCAGATAGTGATTGGTTACTCTCACAAGCCTGGTGTCATTATTGCACTAGTGCATCTTGCAGGAAGGTCACCATTGAATTTATAGCTGAGTTGGCATCTAATTTTCTCCTCTGGTAGTGTGCAGAGTCCCTTCCAGTACCATGAACACTAGTCAGTAGGGGTGAAGGCTCTGGGTAGGCACCAACTCAACTTCTCCATGTTCAATGAGTTGTGTAAGTGTTAACTTTAGTAATGGGGTCGTACCATCTTTTTTTGGAAGAACAACCAATAGCCTTGGCAATGGCATAGGTTCTCATGGGGCCTCTTTTGCCAACAACTCAATCAGATGCAACCCATTCCTGGAACTGAAGGTTTCATTTGGTGATGAGAGAAGTCTGGTTGGGGCTCCATCGCTCCATCATTTGGCAATTCCTTTTACATTACCTTCATATAGGTGTACACTGTAGGGAGTTTCTACTGTATTGTTTCCATACAAATTCTCAAGTGGCCTTTAGTTTTAGCTGTCTTTCCCTCACTCCCTTTTTCCTCCTTTCCACATTTGATACTTCCCTCCCTGGAACACTGCCCCATCCATCCATAACTATCTAGTCTATTTTCCCTTCCTAGGGAGATCCAATACTCCCCTTCCACCACTCCCTTACTCTATACCTAACTTCTGTGGTAATATGGATCTTAGCCTGCTTATCAAAGACTTAACAGCTAACACTCACATATAAGTATTTGTATTTTGGGGTCTTGGTTAGTTACCTCAATCAGGATGGGTCTTTTTCCAGCCCCATCCATTTACCTGAAAATTTTATGATTTCACTTTTTAACTGAGTAAAATTTAGCTGAGTAATATTCCATAGTGTACCGCATTGTCTTTATCCATTCATCTGTTGATAGACATCTAAGTTGTTTCCAATTTCTGGCTATTATGAATAGGACAACAATGAACATAATTGAGTACATGTCTCTGTAGTAGGATGTAGAGTTCTTTGGGATATGCCCAGGAATTCTATAGCTGGATCTATTCCCAGCTTCCTGAGGAATCACCACACTGATTGTCATAGTGGCTGTACAAGTTTGCAGTCCCACCAACAATGGGGGCGTGTTCTCCTTGCTCCAAATCCTTTCCAGCATGAGTTGCCACTTGTGTTATTGACCTTAGCCATTCTGACAANTGTAAGATGAAATCTCACAGTAGTTTTGATTTGCATTTCCCTGATGACTAAGGATATTGAACATTTCTTTAAGTGCTCCTCAGGTATTTGTGTTTCTTTTGAAAATTCTATTTAGATCTGTACCTCATTTTTAATTGGGTTATTTGTTTTCTTCATGTCCAGTTGTTTTTAGTTCCTTATATATTTTAGACAGGTTCTTTGTGTATATGTTATGACTTCCAGTTTTGTGTTTTTATAGAATTTCTCTCTGTGTGAATGTGTGTGTCTTTATGTCTATATATGTTTCTCATGCTTTTTCTTTGTCTTTTTTTCTGTTAGTTTATTTTATTGTCATATTCTGTTTTTGTTTTTGTTTTATCAACATCATCATTATTATTGGATGTCTGTTTCTATTCTAATAAGAGAGAGAGAAAGATAGGGTGTGGATTTGGATGGATGTGAAAGTGAGGAGGATTTGTGAGGACGTGGGGGAGGAGAAACTGTAATCAGATTATATTGTTTGAAAGAAAAATCTATTTTCAATAAAAAAAAGTCAGATTGGA
>LZPO01108635.1:13317-40519 GCA_001675575.1 Neotoma lepida
TTTGACCCCCCTTAAGGGGTCATGACCCACAGGTTGAGAACCACTGTTCTAGCAACTAATATATATGTGTGTGTTATATATATGTGATAATTTATATGAGTCATATAGCAATTCATGTTCGTGAATTCCTTCAATTTAATGTCAATAAATTCCACTGTAGACTTTAAATTTTGTTAAGAAAATGCTCTTGGGCATCAGAGATGTCTCAGTAGATAAAATACTTGAGGACTTGAATCTGGTTCCTGTGTTGGTTAATTTTATGTGAACTTGACACAAACTAGATTCATTTGGGAAGGGGGAAATTCAATTTAATTTCCACATCAGATTGTCGTCCTGTGGGCAAGCAAGCCTCTGNGGTGTTTTCTTGATTGATCATTTATTTGGGAGGGACNAGCACACTGTGGCCAGTGCCAATCCAGGGTAGGTTGTACTAAGTTGTATTGGAAAGCAAACTGAGTAATCCAGGAGCAGCAAGTCAGTCAGCAGCATTCCTTCATGGCGTCTGCTCCAGTTCATGCCTCCAAGTTCCTGCTTAAGCTCCTGCCTTGACTTCCCTTCATGATGGACTTAGGAGCTGTAGATGAAATAAACCCTTTCCTCCTTAATTTGCTTCTGGTCATGATGTTTTATCACAGCAATAGAAACACTAACAGAAACAGATCCTTACTACCCACAACAAAAGCCACCACAGCAAAACAAAGCCTGAGATCCCAGTGCTGGGGACCCAGGCTTTCATCCAGCCAGTCTATATAAATCAGCAAGCTGCAGGATCAGGGCAAGACTCCACCTCAAAAATGTAAGATGAATGTGACTGAGAGAATCACTGGAAAGTGACCCCTATTTTCTGCTTATGCATGCACATGTGCAAACACACACACACACACACACACACACACACACACACACACACACTACTCACATTATAAAATTAATAACCATATGGTCTGCTGTATGTAGGCTAGAGTTTGACTGTCAAGGAGGACTTTTCCATGCATCAGTTCCTGGGAGTTTTCCATGTATCAGTTCCCAATACAGTGCAAAGGGACAACACAGAATTTCTGTANAGTTATTTTGAATATAAATATTTCCCTTTCAGTTAGAACTTGTTTACACAACTCAAAATGAAGTTTCAAAGTATATTTGATAATATTTAGTAATATGATATACAATATCAGCTCATCTGAATTTTAACGACAAAAAATTAAGTTAATGGAAAGTTAGGTAACACTGGACCTATCTTTACATATAAGAATGAAGGTAAGCTTTAATATTCAAAAATTATATAGGTTTCTGAATGTTTAAAAGTATTTATTATGAAATTCAAAATGTGTTTTCTAATTTTATCCAATCTATTTTTTCACAAAATATAGGAAATAATGAAATACATGCAATTTTTGACTCTTTAAAACCTTACATCATTTATGTGTTTTACAACAGTAATTTGATACTTTTAATTACTATCATGAGATGACAATATTAAGTCTTTATTTTTACATTTTATTTATAGCACAATAAAATACACCAAAACACTAGAAATCCTTTATCTACATAAAATCCTGGGCTACTATTCTCTATATAAACCCTGAGGAAATAGTAAGTCTTTTGGCAATAGGATCATTTAATTAACCAAGGATTTATCACTATCAGTTTCTTGTAAATGGAAAAATATTAAAAATGCAGAACATTTTAGAGCAATAACTACAGCAATTTATCTGAGATGACACAAATAATCTTAATATGATACATGATTAAATATGTATATAACTGTATAGCAAAACTGCAATGATTTAGGTCTTTTAGGAAACAAAACTAACTGGAAGCAAGAAGTGAGAACAAAGAACATCATGAAAAATAAGGGGAGTGTTATCAGCGAGTCTCTGACCCATTTCTCATGTTAATTCCATTCCCAATTACTTTACATTTTGGAAGCACCAATAACTTTGAATACGAGTATTATTAGGTTGTTCTTGTGGAAACAATCATAAATATTATACTATATCAATCTTAAAAATAATTTACCATAAACTGACAAACTTTAAGTTTTCAATTGCAAAGTAATTGTTTGTCTGTAGTAAAATTAACTTGTAATATATTTTTAAAAAAGCAAAAAAATCACATTAAGGACTGTGATTTTCTAAAATTATGTTGAATGTATTGACTTTTAAATATGAGNTTTTCTCAGCATAGTATTGGCATAAAAACAGACAGGTGGATCAATGAAATCAAATTGAAGAGCCAGATATAAATCCACACACCTATGGACACCTAAACTTTTTTTTTTACAAAGAAACAAAAATTATGAAATGGAAAAAAAGCATCTTCAACAAATTGTTCTAGCATGACTGGATGTCAGCATGCAGAAGAATGCAAATAGATCCATATTTATCACTCTGAACAAAACTCAAGTCCAAGTGAATAAAAGACCTCAACATACATCCAGTTACACCAAACCTGATTGAGGAGAAAGTGGGTAGTAGCCTGGAACACACTGGCACAGGAGACTACTTCCTGAATATAACACCATAGCACAAACACTATAATCAAAAATTAATAAATGGATACTCATGAAACTGAAAAGCTTCTATAAGGCAAAGAACACTGTCAACTGGACAAAACAGCAGTGTGCAGAATGGGAAAAGATTTTCACCAACCCCACATCCAACAGCTGATCTCTAAAATATACAGAGAACTCNAGAAGCTAGGCATAAAAAACAAAACAAACAAACAAAAACAAAACAAAACAACCCAGAAAAATGAAAATAATCCAATTAAAAAATGGGGTACAGACATAAACAGAATTCTCAACAGAAGAATCTGAAATGTCAGAGAAACATTTAAATAAATGTTCAACATCCTTAGCCATCGGGGAAATGCAAATCAAAATGACTCTGAGATTTCATCTTATACCTGTCAGAATGACTAAGATCAAAATCACAAGCAACAGCTTTTGCTGGAGAGGATGTAGAGCAAGGGGAACACTCCTCCACTGCTGGTGGGAGTGCAAACTTGTACACTACTTTGGAAATCAATATGGAGGTTTCTCAGAAATTTGAGACTCAATCTACCTCAAGACCCTAGTGTATACCCAAAAGATGCTTAATCATACTACAAGGACACTTATTCNACTATCTTCCTAGTAGANTTGTTCATAATAGCCAGAACTTGAAGCCTGGAAGCCTGCCTCCACAGTGACACACTTCCTCCAACAAGACCACACTTACTTCAATAAGGCCACCCCTTCTAATAATGTCACTCCCTTTGGTGGCCATTTTCTTTTAAACCACCACATTCCACTCCCTGGAAGGCTCACAGCCATATCATAATCCAAAAACCTATTCAGTCCAACTTCAAAAGTCCCCATAGTCTATAACATTATCAAAAATGTTTAAAAGTCCAAAGTTCAAAGTCCCTTCTGAGATTCATGCAATTTCTTAACTGCAATCCCCTATAAAAACAAAATAAAAAAAACAGATCCTGTACTTCCAACATAAAATGACACATGATATAGATTACTATTCTAAAACATAGGAAAGGGANCATAGTAAAGAAATACTGGACCAAAGCAAGACCGCAAATCAGCTGGGCAAACTCCAAACCCTACATCTCCATGTCTGATGTCAAAACGCTCCTCAGATCTTCAACTCCTTTCAGCTTTGTAGACTGAAAAATACTTCTTTATCTTGGGCTGGTTCTACTCCCTGTTAGCAGGTTTTCTCTGTAGGTATCTCAAGACTCTGTCATCTCTAAAATCTTGGATTCTTCAAGGCAATCCAGGCTTCAACTTTACAGTTTCACAAAATGCCCTCTCCAGTAGGCCTCCATTCAGGGATACCCCTGACATATGCCTAGCCTCAGCAGCCTTCCTTAATCTCAGGGGGCAAATTCCATAATCCATTTCTTCTGTCCTTATCTCTAAAGCCAGCACCATATGGCCAAAGCTCCCAAGTTCTGCTGTTTGCTGGGTCTGGAACATAACCTTACTTCAATTACATATTTACCAGCTTTCTCTTTTTGATTGTTACCTTTACTACCTGAGCTTGGCTGTCCTTGAACTTGCTCTATAGACCAGGCTGGCCTCAAACTCAAAGATTGCTCACCCTTTGCCTTCCGATTGCCATGATTGAAGGCATGCATCACAACATCCAGCTCTAAACTTTTCTTTATTTCCTTTCCACAAGTTGGAAAGTGAGATTTTTCCCCGAGGTCACCAGTCCATTTATTCAACTTATTAATCCATTTATCTTCTTGAACACAGGATGTAGCCCCATTCAATTTCCTGGTGCTCTTTTTCTCCTCAAAATTTACATTTTGTAATTTAACCTACTCAGCTTGCTCCTTTTCGTTATAAATCTTCATTAGAGTTAACATTAATAACCACACAACAGAGTCTATACTAGGCTGTTTTGAGATTTCTTCTGCCAATGGAGTTAATCTAAAACTCTTCACTTTAGCCTCAGGCAGACTTTGGACAAGGGCAAAATGCAACCATATTCTTCACCAACATACTACAATAACAGTCTCTAGGCAACATACTAAAATTCTTCTCANAAACCTCTTGAGCCAGGCCTCCACAGTTTATCAAATCATACTCATTACCACTGTCTTCCATACTCCTACTAGGGTGGACCATTAAACAGCACTTAAAATGTTCAACTGCTTTTCTAATCCACAGTCCCAAAGACCATATTCCATCAAATAAGAGCATGGTCAGGCCCATCACAGAAATACCCTATTCCTGGTACCAACTTCTGTCTAACTTAAGGTTTCCACTGCTGTGGAGAGACACCAAGACCATGGCAACTATTACAGAAGAAAACATTTAATTGGGGGTGTCTTACAGTTTCAGAGGTTTAGTCCATTATCATCATATTGGGACATGCCAACATGCAGGCAGACATGGTGCTAGAGAAAGAGTTGAGAGTTCTATGTCTTGATCTGCAGGCAACAGGAAGTGAACTGTGTCACTGGACATAGCATGAGCATAAATGAACCTCAAAGCCCACCCCCACAGTGAAACACATTCTCCAACAAGGCCATACCTACTCCAATGAAGCCCCACCTCCTAAAATTGCCACTCCTTATGATGGCCATTTTCTTTCCAGCTACCACAAGTAACCACCGACTACCTGATGGAATTCATGGCTCACTCTACAGGAGGAAACATAAATCTGGTATTGTAAATCTAGCCACAAAATACATTTTTGAGGAGCTTCTTGCCCCTGGGTGAACCTATTATTATTATGTAGCTAACTGGGCATAGTATCCAAATTGCCCCCTACATTTCTTTCTCTGGATCTGTAGGTTAGGGCAGCTCTCAGTTTTCATCAGACAGTTCTTTGTGCAGGGGATGGTGGTTAATATAGAAAGTAACAAATTGTCAAACTGGGGGAAAAATGTCAATGGAGAGCTTAGCCACAAAAGAGACAACTATATCATACCCATCCCCAAGATTCAAGGACCACCATAGAAGAGGGCATGAAAAACTGAAAGAGTCAGCAGTCAAGTAGGTCTGGAACCAAACAGTGTTTTCTGTATATGACAAAACAGCTGCACACATGAACTTAGCATCTATGGTTGTCTGTGCAAGACATGGACAAGATCAAGCCATTTAATGTACTAGCATGGTGTGGGAAGAGGTTCATGAGCTGCCATCCCTAAGAAGAACAGGGGAGCTTTGGACAGTTGATAGCTTCTGGGTGAGACAATCAGTCTTATTTAGAAGTGTAGCTCCTGGTATGTCAACCATGCTTCTGCTCTAGTTGGCAACCTGACATTAAGAAGTATATGAACGACAAAAATTGGATTCAGTAGGATTTAAAAGAGAGAAGATTTGGGGTGTAATCTGGGAGAAGTTAGGAAGGAGTTGGAGTGAGTATGATCAAAATTCTTTAGATAGAATTCTGAAGGAATTAATATATTATTTAAAAAGAACATAGTATGTAAATTTATGAATGTACATTAAATAAAATTAAATAAAAAAACAATAATTAGATAGAGAACTCTAACCAAAGTTATTACATTAAGGGAGAAGTTAGAAATTTTATTTATGGGCCTTATTTAGTGATGGAGGATGGAAAATATGTTTCAAAAGAAATAGATCTTTTTTATGTTAGGTTTAAGTTTTACAGTACTTCTGGTAAATAGCATATCTAAATGGTGTTGAACATTAAATTTGACCATTTGCCCATGATAATTCCTAAAGGGATCAACATAAAACAAAGTAAAAGATTAAATGGATTAAAAATGAGGCACAGTGAAGTATTATTGCAAGTCAAACAAATGATTAGTCCACCTCTAGCAGCATCCAATATAATTTGAGTTGAAGATAGTTCTTCAAAATGCACATTCCTTTCACAAGCTGGTTTTGTTTGTTTGTTTGTTTTAATGAAAGAGAGACCATTTATTTATGGACTTGCAAAATCAGANGCCCATGACAGTGATAAAATGATTGGGCCTGCTGTAGGAGTATAGCAAGCAGGTTTTATAGCCCTGAATGCAGGTACTTTCTCACTGGCTGAGTAGAAGGGGTACAACATTTCATACTATCTTCCAATTATATTTGTCTATTTGTCAGCAATGATTTTGTGGTAGATTTAGCTCTACTTTAAGAAAAATATTTATAAGTTCTTTGAGAATTTGTTGCCTAAATGCTCATGGGTGTGGGGCCAATGTGTGTGTGTGTGTGTGTGTGTGTGTGTGTGTGTGAGTGAGAGAGAGAGAGAGAGAGAGAGAGAATGAGAGTACATGTATGCAGGGAAACATCCATGCACATGCACAGATGGAAGCCAGATGAGAGCATACAGCCCTCAGTGCTGGGGTTACAGGTGTCTGAGAAACATCCAACACATTGTGTTAATTCTGAGATCTGAATTCTGGCCCTCATTGCTGTACTGCAAGCTCTCTTAGCCACTGAGATCTCTCCATCTGCTTGTGTTCCATTTAAGAAGACAATTTTCTGTATCAGTCTGTTTTATTTTCTATCTTGAAAATTTCTAATCTGATTTTTATAGTTAGGAGGACACATTGAACTTTTGTATTTTAATATAAATTGTGCGATAGCTACAGAATCTTTAATGCCTATTATTGTTTTATTATTTGAATTTAAAAAAGAATTTTGATGTTTTCCAAATATTACATAACCTGTTTTAAACATGTTACAATTTTAAGTAAGTGAATTGATTTTGGTTCTCTACATAAATGGATGCCAACTTCACTGTATATTGGTATAGAATTTCTTGAAGTATTTGAACATGCACTTGAAATCCCACTTTCTGACAATTAACTGCATCAGAGAAAAAAAGAGAGTTTTGAGACTAACATTTGGTAATTTTATCAAGAACTTCAAAATATTCTATACTTTGTAGTGATTCTCATATATTTTAGGAAATATTAATTTAAATATTGCAGCTTTGATATTTTCACAATGAAAAATTTGTATTGGTTTTAATAATGGTTTTGTGTATTTTTTAAGCAGTAGTAGTATGATCCTGGCTAACTGAGAGTAGNATCGATAAAAGTATTCCTNGTAAGGCAATAGNTTTTATTGTANTAATTTATTTTATTGTGTATTGTATGTTTGTTCATAAGGTACAAATTAATGTAATAATTAATGATAAATAATTCTACATGACGTTGGGTATTTATGCATATTTATGAATGAATAATGGTTGTGCAAATATGTTTGCACTGAGAGGAAAATTGAAAACAATTAACTTCAATTAGAGACTGAATTAGAAATTGATTTAGGTATGAGAATGGCAGTTTATGCTATATATAGTTTTATTGTTGTCATTGCTGTTTTTGAACTTCAAAAAAATCACAGATGGAAATCCAATAACTGCTCATCATTGTGTTTATTATTAGCTTTGCTATTTTAGACACCACAGTGATTTTTTAAGTTTAACTGTAATTCCAGAAACATGAGCTCATATTATTTTCTTATCTTTTAAAATTAACTTACCTATTTTTACTGAAGTGGTACATAAAGGATATTTAATACACAATCATAGGAAAACTGTAAGACACAAGACACTCTTTTAAAACAGGAATTGTTTCATCTTTCAGTTTAAGAACCTCAGACTGTTCCCTACTGTTTCTCTCACACATAACTGCCTTTGTCTTCCAGGGATGATATCCACTAGCACTTAATCAGAAAAGAAAATAGAAAGACAAGAATAAGCATTTTTTTAGATACAGTGTAACAGGAGTATCGTAGTTAGGTTTCTACTGCTGTGACAAGATAACATGGTCAAGGAAACTCTTATAAAGGAAAATGTTCAATTGGGACTGGCTTATAGGTTCAGAGGTTGGTTCATTATCATCATAGTGGGATACATGGTGGAATGCAGGCAAACATGATACTGTAGAAGGGGCCAAGAGTTCTACCTCTGGATCAACAGAGAGCAGGAGGAGAGAATGAGCTACTGGCTTGGCTTGAGTTTCTGAAACCTCAAAGTTCACCCCAGTGACACACTTACTCCAACAAGGCCACACCTACTCCAACAAGGACCCAAATCCTAATCTCTTCAAATAATGTCTCTCCGTATGAGCCTGTAGGGCCATTTTAATTCAAACTACCACATACTACTCCCTGGCCCCCATAGGCTTGTAGTCATGTCATAATGCAAAATATACTTAGTCCAACTTCAAAAGTCCCCATAGTCTATCACTGTCTCAACAGGTTTAAAAATCCAAAGTTCAATGTCTCTGATACCCATGGCAGTCTTCTAACTGTAACCCTCTGTAAAAAAAACTGTAACACTGTAAAACAAAATAAAAAATTAGATCACACATACTTCTAACATATAGTGGCTCAGAATATACATTACCATTCCAAAAGAGAGGAAAGGGAGTATAGTGAGAAAATACTGGACCAAAGCAAGGCCTAAAATGTGCTGGACAAACTCCATATTACGCATCTCCATGTCTGATGTCCAAGCACTGTTAAGATCTCCACCTCCTTTCAGCTTTTCTGACTGCAACATACTTCTCTTTCCTGGGCTGGTTCCACACCCTGTTATTAACTGACCTTGGCTGGCATCTCACAACTCTGGCAGCTTTCCTTAGTGACAGAGGGAGATTTCATACNCCCCTTTCTTGTATCCGTGACTTTAAAGCCAGAGCCGTGTGGCTGAAGCTGCCAAGTTCTGAAGCTTGGTGGAGCTGGAACATGGATCCTTCCTTACTCCAATATATTTTCACTAGTGTTGCTGTTAATATTATTATTATTATTATTATTATTATTATTATTATTATGCTTTAGGTCCCTGAGAAAATTGAGATAATTGCCATGTCCTGGAAGACAATCTATAATCTTTGTTGAAAGATATCACCTGTCAAGATTCAGGAGGTCTTTTTCTATGAAACCTAATCCATATCAGTCCTGAAGGAATCCACACCCTCTCATCTCCTGTGAGAACAAAAGCAAAACCTCTTCTCTAAAGCAATGCATTTTTTGAGTTCCAATTTAAAGTTCAGACATTCTTAAAATATCTAGGGTGGTTTATTTCGTCAGTCCCTCCTTCAATCCCATGTCTCTCAGCAGTTGTCNTTTGNTTATCAGAAATCAAAAATTCAAAATAAACACAATAATATACAGGACCGAGACTCCCTGTGTATTTCCCATCTTACATTTTTTTATATTACTTTTACTCTCTCTTTAAAGGCTTTATTATTTTTAAACTATTTATTTCTTTCTATTACTGTCTATAACGTTTTTCTTTCTTCCTTGACCCTACCCACATTGTAAAAACACACTGGAACCTGTATAGAGGTTTGTTTCCATCTGGATTTCTTTTTGTGTGTATCTTTTAGCCTTTTTTGACCATGTGAGCAAACTTTAAACTTTTGAGCCATAGCTGGGTCCTCCACATGGCTAAGTCTAAAGCTTGTGGCCTAGAAGGAGGTTCATTTGACCTGGAACCACATTCAAACCCACCCCCAGCTATGGAATACTGTGGCAGTCATTTTTTTTACTTAGTTTTTTGTTTCTATTAGTATGAAAAGGCTGTTTAAGTGCTCTGCTATATGTGTCTTTTTTTCAGATTTCTCAGGCTCTAGATGGATATTCAAGTCTCATGTTGGTACACCAAAATGTTGTGTTTTTTATTCTTTTGGCTCTTTGGCTCTTTGAGGTGCTTGCCACCCAGCTCCCAAATAAATACACAGAGACTTATTTTTCTTATGCATGCCTGGCTTTAGCCTGGCTTATTTCTAGNCAGCTTTTCTTAACTTAAATTATCCCATCTACCTTTGCCTCTGGGCTTTTAGCAGTCTCTATTTCTGTATATTTTTTCTGTCCTTCTTATTCCATGTCTGGCTGTGTGGCTGGGTGGCTGACCCCCAGCATTCTCCTCTTTTTTTTCTCACTCCTCCCCCTTCTCTCTTTCTCCTTCTATTTATTCTCTCTTCCTGTCAGCCCTGACTATCCTTCTTCTGCCTAGCTACTGGCTGTTCAGCTCTTTATTAGATTAATCAGATGTTTTAAACAGGCAAAGTAGCACAGCTTCACAGAGTTAAATAAATGAAAGATAAAAGAATGCAACACATCTATTCATCATTAATCAGATGTTCCATGGCATAAACAAATGTAACACATCTTCAACTAATAGTCCACAACACACCAGCTTTTTGTTTTTAATGGTTTCCTTCACTGCCTACGATTGGTTGTTCTGAAACTCACTTTGTGGACCAGGCCAGCCTCAAACTCAGAGATACACTTGGCTCTGCCTCCTGAGTCCTGGAATTAAAGGTTTGTGCCATGANGTCCAGCCCTGAACTCTTCTTTAATTCCTTTTCACAAGTTGGAAGCTTAGCTGGGTGGGGTCTCACCCTGGGGTCACCACTCTCTTATTCTTGGTGCTTCTTTTCTCCTCAAACTGTACATTTTGTATTTTTCTTGCTCAGATTGCTTCTTTATTTTTATGGATCTGCATAAGTGAGGACACTAATAACCAAGCAACACAATCACCTCCAGTGACAGAATTCCTCCAACAAGGCCACACTTTCTCCAAGGTCATATATCCTAATCCTTTCAAATAATGTCAATCCCTATGAGTCTATGGGGGCCATTTTTATTCAAATTACCATAAGGTGTGAAGAATTGGTAAGTGTGCTCATGCAAAAACTGACAATCCAGGCCATAAATCTCAGTTAGATTATCATAAATAAGAAGCTACTAGCATCCCTACAAAGACTAATTGTAGACTCATAGTGCTCCTGAAGCCAGAGTGGAGACTTCTGGTAAAACTAGCATCTTGAGCATTGCAGGTTTGCCCTAGTGACCAGATATCAATGAGACAGGATCTGAAGCCAGCAGCCTAGGATTCTTTTTAGGTCCCTCCAAGTCCTTCTCAAATTCATGAAAATATTCTAACCAAGTGATTATGTGAATAGAAGAGGTGAAAATTTTAGTATTGTCTTTATGTAGTGCTCCATGAAGACCATAAAATTTCAACAAAANAATTCTCTTATGACAACTTTGATTTATATTATTCCTTATAAATGACAAATCTAAATGGTGTTGAATATTTTTGTTTGGTCATTTTCCCATGATTATTCCTAAATGGATCAATGTGAAATAAAGCTTGTGTATATACATTTAACCACAGTAATTAATGAGGAAGTGGAAATAAATTCATCAATAAGAAATAACATTTAAATAACATAATATCTGTTTTCCCCAAGTGAAATGGAGCCTTTGGTAGCTTGTAGCATACTTATACAAGTAAAGCTTCTGTGGAGGCCAGGAAGATGAGTTCATTGTAATCCCCACCTTCTGGGAAAGATGAGAAGCCATTCCCACTTTACATACTCACTGGATTCAGTGAGATTAAAATAACTAAACATGAAAATGAAAATTATAAAAGAGGACATTTAGTTGGGAGAGAGATATGATGGTGATCTTGGAAGGACCTGGTATTGGGAAGTGAGTCATGAATATAGTATACATTGTGTACATGTATGAAATTTTCAAAGAATAAATGAAAATAAGCATTAAAATATACCACAATAAGTATTAGAAGATTTGAGAGGGCTGGANAGATGGCTCAGTGGTTAAGAGCACTGGTTGTTTCTCCAGAGGACCTGGGTTCAACTACCAGCACCTACATGGCAGGTCACAACTGCCTGTAATTCTACCTCCAGGGGATCAGACACACAGACATACGTGCAGGTGAAATATCAATGCCCGTAAAATAAAAATAATTAAACAAGTCATAAGGGGGTCAAAATGTCAAGATCATGATGGGGAAATCTACAGAGACAACTGAACCAAGCTTAAAGGAACTCATGAACTTTAAACCGACAGCTGTAGAATCTGCATGAGACCGAACTAGACCCTCTGCAAATGGGAGACAGTTGTGTAACTGGGTCTGTTTGAGGGGCCCCTGGCAGTGTGATCAAGAGCTATCCCTGGTGCATGAACTGGCTTTCTGGATCCCATTACATATGGTCAGACACCTTATTCAACCTTGATGCAGTGGGGAGGGGCTTGGTTCTGCCTCAACCACAGGTACCAGGCTTAGTTGTCCCCCCATGGGAGAACTTACCCTGTTGGAGGAGGGGATGAAGGGTGGGTAGAGGGGAGGGGGAAAAGCATGGGGGAGAGTGGGAGGGGGGGATCAGTGGTTGGTATGTAAAATGAATAAAAATATTAAAAAAANGGAATTGTTACAAAAAAGATTTGAGAGCTATTATTAGCTGAGTTGTGCACATGATTAATTTATGTCTGCTATAATATTTTATTTAGTTTCAGTTTTTAAGGAAATGAATATATCATGCTAAGATGTAGGAAAAAAGACTCAAACAATATAACATTAAATATTCTATTTTACCAAGGGAAAATAACATTATAATAGTTTTACTTGTGAAAATGACAGTGTAGCTATTTTTTACTTAATATAAAATTCTCTGATCAACAGAGTTCATATATTAATTTAAATAGCTCTGTCTATAATGGAAAAGAAAGTGAATACTTATTAATGTAGCTTTTATTTCACTCCTTGCTTCTGAAAGCAGTACTTGGAGGTAATAATCACACACACGGATCTCACTAGGCCAGAGAATAATTACCTAATCTATCATCTGATTATTTTTGGAACTTCTTGAAATATTCTGAGAAAAAAAAGTGTCAATTTTTTGAAAATACTTGTAATAGTCTGAGAAAAAAGTATCAATTTACAATATCAATGACAAGGACAAATACCACTTTTGAAAAACCACCAAAATAGTAATGAATTTTAGCAGTAAAATGCAATTAAGAAATTTTTAATGAGTCAGAACTCTGTTAAATTTCATGAATAAGAACATGTATGCATGGGTACAGGCATGGGGAATTTAGTGCCAGATTGATCATTATAACTGATTGTGTAATTGCTAACATAAAATCAAAGAACAAATCACATGCGCTTTTTAGAAGCTTAGAGGCTGATTTGCTTCTTTGAAATTGATTCCATGCAACTCAATTGTCAGAAAATGCACATCTCATTGAAAGTCTGAGTTGAAGATTTTGAAACTTGTTGAAAGTTTTCTGTAAGTAGAGAAGTCTGTGTAAATACAACATACAATTAATACTAAAGGCTTTCATATATTATAAAGTATTACTTAGACTTGTCTTCTCTGTCAGATACTTAAGTATTAACTGTGAGTTTGTAAGACAGTGGCCACTGTTTTACTCACACTGCCTTAAAAGCTACCAGAGCTCATTCCCCTGTCTTGATTTGCACCTTCAGCTTCTGACTGATACCAGCAATTTATAGGGAATGCTAAATTAAGAAAAATACATAGAATGTCATGTAACCAAAGACAGGAATGCTTTACAGTGTTATCAATTTAACTGAGTTATATTAAAGTTCAGCTCTGAAAACATACACACAAGTAAGATTATACAGACTACACACACACACACACACACACACACACACACACANGTGTGTGTGTATAGATATACATATATGCATATATATACATATATATGCAATAGGAATTAATTTTAAAAAAGAAGTTATGAATTTGAAAGAGAACAAGGGGGTGGTATATGGAGGATTTGGGATGAAGGAAAAGGAGGAGTTAAACTTTGTAATTATATTATAATCTCAATTTTTTAAGTAAAATAACAGATAGTTTAGCTCGTCACAATGGATGACATCTCTCACTCTTACTCTTCTACACACAATCTTATGAGTTGGACTCAGTCTGAGTACCATAGTGAGACCTTGTGATGAAATCTTACCTGATAAAATATAAAATTATCACAGAGAGAAATCTCTCAGTACATCCTTGATATACTATCTAGATTAGGTTAAATGAGGTGGAAAAATCTACCAAAATGTGGGCAGCATCATTCTGTGAGTGAGGTCTTGGACTTAAAGAAAACAACAACAAAATAAGCAAACAAACAAACAAAATAGAAAACAAGTAGACCCTTTGCTTACACACTATAAATGCAATGTGACAAGTACCCCCTGATCCTGTGGCTGTGTCTTAGTCATAGTTCTATTGCTGTGAAGAGAACAAGGCAATTCTTATAAAAGAAAGCATTTAATTAGGGGATTACTTATAGTTTCAGACATTTAGTAGATGTTAATGATCATGGGGGGGGGGACATAGCCATGCAGAAGATGCTACAGCAGTAGCTGAGAGCGACTTCCTGACTTGCAGGCCAAGAAAGAGACATTGGTTGCGCATTGGCTTTTGAAACTTCAAAGCCCACCTCCAATGACATACTTCATCCACCAAGGTCACACCTCCTAATCATATGTAATCATTTGAAATAGTTGCACTCACTAGTGACTAAGCATTCAAATATATGAACCTATTTGGACCATGCTTCAAATCACCATACCATGTTTTCTCACCAGTATGAACTGTATTCCTGCCACATGTAAGCCAAGATGAACACTCCTTCCATTAAGTTATCTTGTGTGAGGGCTTTTGTCTTAGCAATGAGAAAAAATAACTAACACAGACCACATCTGTGGTGGTTTGAAGTAGAATGCTACACATAGGCTCTCACATTTGCTGGATTTGTTCCTGACTGGTCGATCTATTTTGTTCTGGGAAGGATTGTGAGGTATAGCCTTGTTGGAGACGATATATCTCCCTAGTATTTCAAAAGCACAGCCCAGGTCCAATCTTGCTCTCTGCCTCCTACTTGAGGATCAGTATCTATGTTTTCAGCTACAGTTGCAATANTACGTGTGCTGTGTGCTGCCATGCTTCCTGCCAGGATGATCATGAACTAACCCTGTGAAATCGTAAGCAATCCCCAGTTAGATGCTTTCTTTTATAAGTTGCCTTGATCACTGTGTCTCTTCATAGAAAATGTTAGGTCCAAAGTGGCTCACGAAAATTACAGTGCTGATGACAACGTCCTAAAAAGGNCTCTTGCTAAGTAAGCAAAAGGGAAGTGTCTGTTCACCAGAAAAGCAGCTCTCAGAANGTGGCTGGTTTTGTTCACCAGCAATCTCTCTTAACCCACCCCTCAAAGGTCAAGTACCTTGGGTAAGAGCATCTAGTTACTGATCATATAAAGTCTGCTTGTTTTTTTCAAGGTTCTACTTCTATCTGTCCTCTGAGAGATAGCCTTGGCACCTACATCAGGCATCTCACAACTGCCTGCAACTCAGCTCTAAGGAGTCTTATACCTCTTCCAGACTCTGCACACATCCGAACTCACATGCTGACATACTCCCAACTCAGCTGTAGGGAATCTTATACCTCTACCAGACTCTGCACACATCCGAACTCACATGCTGACATACTCACAAGCACACAAACTCATGTACACATAATTAAAAATAAAATAACTCTCAATAGTCTAAATAGTT
Source organism: Neotoma lepida (assembly GCA_001675575.1). Lineage (NCBI taxonomy): Eukaryota > Metazoa > Chordata > Mammalia > Rodentia > Cricetidae > Neotoma > Neotoma lepida. Next base: position 29,145 of record LZPO01108635.1, read on the forward strand.
ACAGGGCCCCTCTTACATTCAAGGAAGTCTGGGAAAGCCTGGAAATGGGTAGATGACAAGAAATTTCTACAGGTGTTTCAGGCAGGCAGAGATCTAACTATTGCACTTATTTTTGTATTGATGCCCTTTCCTGATCACTGTTCCAGTGTTCAGGCAAAGCCAATATTTCCTTTGGCTCAGCTTTTGCTATGTTATTCAGTTTCTTTTATTTTTCAACCAATCATTTTATACAACTATGTCTGGCCCTTATCCTTTACTGTTCAATTTAGGTTAAATTAAAAACAAGTAACTATATAATTAAATATCAGAAGAAGCCTATTTATAACTTTATCTGCCATTTTAATACTTCTTCAGATATTTCACATAAGTCTTGCTGATAAAGTAAGGCATGCTCTGTAGGAACACTTTGAAAAATTTAAGCCCTTTTTCATCTTGGTGGAGAATGTGAGAAGGGCTTAATGCTTCTGCCAGCTGGGCTACTAGCATAGCAAAGAATTTACAGAAAGCCCAGAGCTTCTACACTGATGGTCAACAGTAAACATGAAGATCTATATAGTCTTGATCTGTTGCAGTAAGTGGAAGATGATCATGCTGCCATGTGGCATACATGGTTTTGTTGACATTTATCAAACTGTTTTGCAACCGTTTTACTGTGTGAATAATCAANTATTCTATTCATGCCACTGCTGAATAGTACAAACATGCTTTCTTACCAATCTTCAAACAGCTAGGGGATCTAAAAGTGTCTGTGTAACTATTTTTTATTTTAAAACAATTTGTATTTGATACTTCATTAAATGAAATGTTTATAGGTAATTAAGATTATCCTAANGCCATAAGAAATCACAAAACAAATCCTCCACACCCCCCAAAAAATATGCACTGACTGATAAACACCATCATTTTTCCATTGTTTTAATTAGTGAAGACTACATGTAGCAGCACTTAGTTACGTATCAGAGGTACTCTAATATCCATAAAGAAAGCATGGCTTTTCTTACATCAAATGATCTTTCTAAATTATGAAACTTACTTTCTAATCTGTTGATTGGATCTTGAGCTGCTTGCCACAATGGGTAAAGTATATATTCCTACATCTGTAACCAAGGGTTTAAAGGTGATTTTTTAAAACAAGATCATCAGATACTTCAAAAAGAGAAATCACAGATTTCAAGTTTCTTCTTTTTTCATATAAGACATGAAATGAAAATGAAATTTATACAAACCCATTGTGTGAAACTGAAATGTCACATAGAAGTTCCTTTACATGTAGAAAAAGGCTCAATATTGAATATGAAATGGAATTTTTCTTGTAACATTGACAGCATAATTTAGTGAAGTGGATGATAACATTAAGAACAGGTTTCTTTTTAAATTAAGAAGTCTTTGGGAAGAGAAATATGCCAAGAATTTTTCCTAATACAACTAAAATTTAAAATTTTATCAAAAAAGAAGTAAAACCCCAGATCTACATTGAATCTGTGATTATCAAAATTCTGAAAATATTTGTATATATTCACACCGTGACTGTATCTTAAAAATAATTTTGTGAAGAACAGTTTATGTTAACCATGATTACATTCCTTCGGTTTGTACATGTGAAATTATCTCTTTGATAGGAAATATGATCATCATAAATTAGTCTTCAAATCTTACAATTTGACAGTATTCTATTAATCTTTTTTTTATTCTAAAGGGAAATGTGTTTTCTAAGCAATGTATCTTACTTTCTTTCCATTATATTTAATCAGAAAATTCAAAGTAACATTACCCAAAAGTGATAATGATCCCAAATACTTATAGAAATGAAGTATTAAAGAAAACTTTAAATTTCTCACCAATTATTCTATGAAAGTGTCATCATAAACATATATTGAAAGTCTTTACTATGCATAATAAATTTTTATTTACACTTCCATTGAGGAAATTCAATATACTTCTAATATTCCATATATTCATGCATGACATGTACTAAGTTTTTAAGTATGAACATAAACAATAACATAACACAAATAACAAAGTACTATTTATTATTTTGACTGGCTTTTTGTATTTAGTTTCTCTTGTATTTTTTATGCTTTCATTTATTTAATATCATGACAGTATCATTGCTCTCACAGTTTAACAAAGTGAATCCTCCCCAAGGATTCTTTTTAGTTAACAACAATGTTTCTCTTACCAGATTCAGCAATTAATGAGCCTAGCAGCTTTAGAACACCAGCAAACGTGCTCCTTGTTTCAGAGAAATAACTATTCTAAAATAAAATTTGAGTCCAACTACCAAAATATGTTTTATTATATTATTATTTGGGTTAAAGTTCTCATATTAACAGGTCTTTTAGAAAACTCCTCTGCCTGGGCTCTCATAAAAGATTCCCATGAGTATTAGCACAGATCCTGATCATTAATCTGGAGTCTTTATTTGTTTGGTAAAATGACAGAACAATGGAAATGTAGATTGCTTTATCATCAAGATGAATTTACCACAATAAAATAAGTAAGTCAAGTGCNAAATAAATATTAGTGTTTAAAAACACATATTTGAATATTCCTAAAGTATCATAAAGCTTCTTTCGAATTCTATTTACAGTTTCACATGTACACACAGTAAAAAGCAAAGTCAACATTATTACATTCTTTAACAGAAATTTTATATTTGTTTTAAATTTGGTATTAAAATGTTGCATGAGACATTCTTGTTATGAATATTTTTCCTAAATTAGAGTATTAATTCCTTCAAATAATTGATGTATAATGACTTTTCAACCAATATTTGTTGCATATATTCATATAATTAGATGCACTTTGTAAAGTATTTAGAAAATTGGAAGTCAGAAAATGATTTTAATGCATATAGCTATAAATGTAAGAGACAATTCTTTATAAACATTACTGTGCTACCACCCATGTTCACATTTAGGTACTTGTATTATTATCTTGGAAAAATGTGTATTATGCATATAAAAAGAAACCTCTGTGTGCTGTTTTTATCGTCACATTTCAGATTTTCATGCTATAATTTCCCCTATTCTATTCTTACTAGATTGATCACTTATATAGAAAATTTCCTTAAACTATCAGCACAACAGTTAAAGAGATAAGAATCTGTTTCTGAAAAAAAAATATCTTCAATCTTTGTATGGGAGTTTTATGCTTAGCAATGCCACTGTAGTTTAGAGAATCTAAGCAATTTAATCTTGTGTTAAAAATTCAACTGAGGATATTGTCTAGTGGTGTGGGAACAGAGGCGAGACCAGTAGGAGGACTTGAGTTCAAATCCCCAACATTCTTATAGAAAACATGGCATTGCCATGCGTGCTTATAACTGCAGTGGCNCAGGGTGAAGGAGTGAAAGAAAAGTCAGTCACTGGGCATGTTGCTACCAGCCTAACTCCAGATCCAGTGTGTAGTCGTTTGAATGAAAGCGGCCCCCATAGGCTCAGAGGGAGGCACTATTAGGAGGTGTGGCTTTGTTGGAGTAGGTGTGGCCTTATTGGAGGAAGAGTATCAGTGCTGATAGGCTTTGAGGTTTCAGATACCCAAGGCAGGCCCTGNGTGTTTTTCTCTTCCTGCTGCCTGCTGATGCCTGCCTGAGGGCTAGCATGCTTCCTGCCTTGTTGACAATAGACTAAACCTCTGAAACAGTAAGCCAGGACCAATCAAATGTTTTCCTTTTTAAAATGTGGCTGTGGTCATGATGTTTCTTCACAGCAATAGAAACTCTGACTAACACAGAGTGAGAGATCCCTACCTAAAGGGAACAAAGCAGAGAATAAGGCAATTGAAATGAACACCTAACAATCTCCTCTGGTCCCCTCTTCATACAGAGGGGCTGGTGCCTGCACATACATATACAATGATACACCAGAAATGGATACCTTATACACAAACACACACATACACAGAGATTTATGTAAAGATTTATACTCTCAGCTTTTAGTGTATTGTTCATCTTCTTGTTACCAAATATGCATAAATAGATTGATAAATATAGTCATAAAATACAATTGAAAGTGTTCTTATAGCTGTGCAGTGAAGTCATTAGCCTTAAGGGGGATCTTACCATTGCTGTTTTGATTAATGGTCCTCTTGTTAAACTTCCTTCTAAATATTTATGTTTATCCCCCATGGATTTGTGCTACTTTCTACATTGGCCAGCATAGCTTCTTTTAGCAGTGGGTAGGGCTAATTCAGAGACTTACAATTGATCAAAGTGATTGTGAGTTCTCAGCCATTCAAGAGGCATCTATATTAACCTGTCCCGGGGCTCAGATGGAGTGAAAAGAATGGAAGAGGCTGAGTACAGAGAGGAGAGCCATGAAGTGTTGCCTTCTGGAAATGACATTGCCTTTGCACATCTGAACTCACAGCAGCTATGATTGTCTCCAGAAGACCTGCACAAAATCAAACTAATGGACACTGTAATGAGGATCAGGAGGATCTCCCAAAGCCCATCTCATAGCTGTAGAAATTGTGGCTTCTGGAAAATATAATCACTTTTCTTTGGACATGTGGATACTAGTAAGTTGCCCATGCCCTAGTTTATGACTCAATATCCATCTGCATAGGAGTGGGTCTCAGATGGAAATTGGGTGATGTATATGATCAAAATACATTATATACATGGATGAAAATTCTATAGAATAAATACAAATAGTTTTTTAATATGGGGTTTGGAAAATGATCCAGACATTTGTTTTAGGGTTTCTGTTGCTGTGAGGAGACACCATGACCACAACAGCTCTTACAAAAGAAAACATTTGATTGAGGTAGCTTACAGTTCAAAAGTTCAGTCCATTACCTTCATGGTGGGACATGATGGCTGGTGTGCAGGAAGATATGATGCAGGAGAAGTAGCTGAGAGTCCTACATCTTGATCCAGAGGCAACAGGAAGTGAACTGTCTTACTGGGTATGGCTTGAGCATATAAAGGACTCATAGCCTGCCTCCACAGTGACACTTTTCCTCCAACAAGACCATACCTACTCCAACAAGACCACATGTCGTAATAGTGCCACTTCATTTAGGGGCCATTTTCTTTCAAACCACCACAGGCAGCGAACTGTAACTATCAGCAGTAGACAGTATAAGGCAGTGTGAAGGCTGTTGAAAAGGCCTTTGTTCTGGAACATCTAGCCCTGAAAGGAAAAAATGATCCAGACATTTTTTTGTAGGGTTTCTATTGCTGTGAAGAGACACCAAGACCACAGCAACTCTTATAAAGGAAAACATTTAACTGGTGGCTTACAGTTTCAGAGGTTTAGTCCATTATCATCATAGTGGAACACGGTGGTGTGAAGGCAGACATAGTGCTGGAGAAGGAGCTGAGAGTTCTAGATCTTCATCCACAGGCAGCAGAAGGAGTCTGTGTGCCAGAGTCCAGTTCCGGANGAGGGTAGGATCTGAAGATGGGTGGATGCAAGAGCGGCAATGGAGGAATCAGACATGGGATACTTCTTAGTTTCATTTTAGGAGAGATGGACAGAGAGGAAGCATACAGGAGTCATCCTCAGTGGTGAATGGGTCCCAGCAGAGGATGTAAGGCACCTGCGGAGGAAAGGAAGTGAGACAGGCCATAGTGTTCAGGAGAATCTTGCAGCATGACTGACTAGCAGCCAGTGTGTTTCTTTATTTATACAGAATTTAGTAAGCAGGGATACATCTGTGATGTTCCAAAACATAGATCACATCATTTTTGTTTTTAGACATGTGTTTCACTTCCTTTTGCTCATCTTTTAGTCATCATTAATAAACTATGACAGAATAGAGTTATCATTTCCAATCATTTTTCCTCAAGTTTTGACATCATTAATAAACAGAGTTATCGTTCTTACTCATTAACCCCATAACCCAATTTTTAAGAATCTGGAGGCATATGACAGCCTGTTCTCGGGCTGGTAGCTTTGGTTGCTTCAAGGACACTAGACCAAAACAAAATCTTCAAGCCACCCTGGGCATTTTGCCATGTCCCAAGCAGTGCATTAACTCTTAGTAGTCAGAGTGCCCAGGAAAAATCCTCAGGTGAAAACTATTGCGGTTTTTATTTAAATTTTGGCATAATACAATGTTTATATTTTATATCTTTATAGAATTTGTCTATATGTCTATTCCTGGCATTTTGTTGTTCCTTATGTCACCATAGTGGCTCTGCATAAGCTAACATTTCTAAGAGAGGGAGGGCCTGATATCTCATTCTTTTATCATCTTTTCACTCCATGCTTTGCTCACCAATATGCCTCTCTGTAGGGCAGAATTGTATGCCACGTAATTGTCTGAGTGTACAGTGGAAAGAGGCTTGTAATCCGAACTGTGGACAACTCTTCTAGCCCACCGAATCTTGTTGACATTTTTAAGTATACTTTGTTTTGAATATCTTATTCCTGTGTAAGTACAGGGACAGATGATTCAAGAATGTCTCATAGCCTCATGAAGAGACCTCTGGCTTCTTTATGTGTCACAACCTCCAAGGCATAAGGAAGACCTTCAAGTAATAAGGATATTTTCCTAAAATCAGGGGTATAGTGTGTTCAAGACTGTCTTGGGGAAGCTTAGAAGCAACATTTCCGAGAGAAGACAAAAGATTCATAGAAAATTTCCATCAATCCAATATCCTCAAATTCTAGAAATATTAAAAGTCTCTCAAGTATGCAACAGGTGGAGATGAAAACCAGAGGTGGCATGGCAGCCAGCATGTGGCTCAGCTCTGCTGAATCTTTGTCAAGCAGCTGTGCTGGCTTTATGACTTCTGCCATTCCATTCAGGTACGGCTGTGCCATCTGCATATCACACTGAGCATTGCATGAGCAAAAAAGACCTCAAAATCCACCCCTACAGTAACATATCCTCTAACAAGACCACACTTACTCCAACAAAGTCACACCTCCTAATAGAGCTACTTATTATGGGGGAAGGCATTTTCTTTCAAACCACCACAACATTTTTCTTTGTATTTTATATAAAAATTGTTCTGTGGTTAAATTTAGAATTTTGCTTATGTATTAATATTATTATTAAATAGGGCTTCATCTTATCTAATTATCACTTTTTTATTCATNTGTAGTACAGAGCAGTATCCTATTTATTCCTGCAAAATTTTGTGTTTTAATCACATATAGGTAACTTCCCTATATTTTCTGAAAATAATACAGTAACCCTTAGAACTAAAAATTCAATTTATACATTAATGTTTAAAGTGCTTCAGCTTAAAATAATACAAACAAATAAAGATTTTCAGTCTGTATTAATGTGAAGTGATTCTTTCTTATGGAAACTCTCAGAGCTGTCAAACTTCCACAAGTCAAATTTGGTTTACCAGTAAGTCTAATATACTTAAAGCACCATAGAATTTTGGTAAATATATAAATAACAATGATTTTTAGGCAACAGATTTTGTTTTTAACTTTACAGGCAGTTACAGTCATAATAAAAGGCTTTCTGGAGTATATTAGGCTTGTCTAATGTCTTTTGGTTACTACAAGGCCTTAGGACCTAATGATCCAATGACTCCTAAACAAGACCCGAGCATGAGCAACTTTCTTTCTATCTCTGCTGTGCCTATCCCAAACTGTGCTTTCTTCTGCTGATTTATGGGCNTTAACCTAATTGTAGCCCTAGTAGATTGGCTTTTTCAGTGAGTAAATCAACTTTTGAATAAAATAAGAGAATCTGTCATTTAAATTAGGAAATTTTCTCTTCCCTTGCTGGATCTTCCAGGAGGTCAAGTGTGTCGGCTGCCGTCTTTGACAGCTGGTGTTAGAGGGATTCTGTACCACTTTACTTTTCTTGGAAACAATAAAGTAAGACTAAATATGCCAATAGTGGACTTACTTTAAACACATCTTAAAAAATCACTCTGTCTATAGTTCCTTGTTCATTTCATTGCAATAGTTAAGAGCATTCAAGAAATTTCATACGAATTATACTTAGAAGAAAAGACAAAGCAGTGTGTGTGTGTGTGTGTGTGTGTGTGTGTGTGTGTGTGTGTGTGTGTGTGTTTATGGTGGAAAAACCTTCAAATAAAACACTGAAAAGATATATAAAAAAAAGTTCTACATAGCAAACTGTCTGAGAAATGCAGGAAATGCAGTGAACCACCTCAAAAAGACTGACAGCTTGAATTAAGAGAAGTATCTAAGGCTTCCAGAGGAACATGACCTTTACATTTCTATTTGAATGATCTGAAGGAATTTAAAACTTGCAATTGAAGAGTAGCTGANAATAGTCTGTGGCAAACCATCCTGATATGCCTTTTCACTGAAATGGAAACCATCACATTTGTGAAAGTCATGGGACTCAAGAGTAAATGCCGCCTTGGGACAACCAATTCAAACCTGGGTCCCATGTCTTTGTTCTTCATTCTCCATCAACTGTTGTCAAGATTTTGTTTTATGAGCCCAGGCTCAGTGCCACATTTGCANCATTTCACTGGATAAAGTAAGTTAGGCTGCCCCAAAGTGGTGGAGAAGGGTTCACGGGGTGAAGTTACAAAGCCAAATTGAGAAGAGAAGTTAATACAGAAAGAGACAAACACAAAAGAAAGAAAGAAAAAAAAATAATTCAGGATTTCCCCAGAAAACAAGACATTCCTGATAGAGAAGAGTTTGCCTAATTTGACTTCCATATTTATTGATTGCACTTGTATTTCATTTTAATTTCATTGCATACTTGAAGAAAGCAATTAGAGAGAGTCACTATATGCAAATTTGAAAAGGTTTCACATTCGTGATAGTGTCAAGTTAGGGAGTTTCAGAACAATTTTAAATATTTTGAATATGCTTCCAGATGATTGGTGCCTGGAACTTTTGTCTTTGGTAAGTCTTACTGTTTTTATGTTTTCAATCTCTTTATCAGTTTAGGTTAATTTTGAAATAGGATATTTGTTGATCTTTTAAAGTTATAATACTATCTTTGTGTTTTGCCATTATTTCAACTTTTGTATTTCTAGTACCCAATGTCTTAAATTTTTTATACATCAATGATTTTCCTTTGTTCAGTTTTCCAATCCCTCCTCTGCTCCCACTATCTATAAGAATGTTTATTTGTACATTTTGATTTCTTGTTCTGAGAGATTAATTTCTTTCAAGTCCTCTGTTTCAAATCATTTAATTGAGAATTCTTTTCTTAAGATCATTTCCATTTCTCAGAGATAGACTGTGACTTCTTGTGTACACCTATTTTGTGACCATTATGAGACACTGAGTAACTTATCAGCCTTTTGAGTCACCTAGTGAATCACATTGGCCTTAACTCCTGAGTGTCAAATATTACATGTTTCTCTTTGTTGATTGCAAATGCCTTCTCATATTCGCTGATTNTTTGCACTAGTCCTACTACTGTGTGCTATTTGGATGCAAGGGGAACCTTCAGGATGTAGCNAACCTAACNGTATCAGTTTAGATGCTTCTCCACATAGCCACTCCCCTTCAATACTAAGGAGGCAGCTTTGGAGTCAGAACCTTACTATTGATCATCAAATTTAACAAGCAGTCAAGAACTAACTCCCCCTGGGCACTGTGAATGAGATACCAAGCACATGTGCAAAGTTACCAGGCTACTTCTCTCACACTTGGGGTGATAAGCCTTCCACTCACTGGCTGGGAAGCCCAGGGCTAGGACACTTCCATCTCACAGGCTAGTAACTTGCCACAGCCACCGTTTTTTGTTTGTTTTTTTCTGAGATTTCTGGGATTTTGTTCTTGGTTATTCCTGTGTTTCCATAACTATTACATGCCTCTGGTATATCAGACTTTCTTTTGGACCACCCACCAGCTCCCAATGACATGAAGATGTGTTATTAGTTATGAATGCTTGGCCTTATCTTAGCTCTTATTTTAATCTGTTTCTCATTATCTGAGTTTTACCTTAGGGCTTTTTACTTTTCTTTCATTCTGTATATCTTACTTTCCTGTTTCCTCCCTAGCTGGCTGGTGGCTGCCTGGCTTTTGGCTCCAGGCATCTCCCTCTCTTTCTCCTTCCTTCTCTCTTCTCTCTCATTCTTTGAGCCTAGATCTCTGCTCTTATTCTCTGTCTGTCAGCCCCACCTATCCCTCTACTGTCTAGCGATTGTGTGTTCAGCTTTTTGTTAAGTCAATCAGGTGCCTAAGGCAGGCAAGGTAAAACAGCAACACATCCTTACAAAATTAAACAAATGCAGCATAAAGAAATGTAACACACCTTTACTTAATTAAACAAATGTAGTATAAATAAATGTAACACATCTTTACATAGTTAAAATAATATTCCACAACACTCTGGAGTCTATCTCTCCTTCTCACTTCCTTGCTATCTCCAGGGCTTAGATTTGAGAGAACCAAGCTCCACTTGCTTTTATAATACTCTGCCTAAAGGCAGCTTTTAAATAAGTGCATCATTCTATTAGAATTAAGGAAACTTCCTAACTATAGTTTAAATCCTCTTCTCCATTCTTGGCACAGCAGAATGTACAAATGTCTACANTTTAGGATAAAAATAACATTTATTGGCTGTGCCAAAGAGTAGTGAGAATTTGCTCCACAGCATAGTCCTGTTTCTTCAACTTTCATGTAGAAATATTATTAACAATTTACATCCTCAGGCCTGGAGTAGGCACAGGAGCATGCAATTTTAAAACTCATCCCTGGTGATTCTCATTTACTTGGTCCATAGCCCATATTCTAAAATAATTGCTAAGGGCAATCTCAACTCAGTGAGTAAAACACAGTCCAAGCCAAAGGAGCTAGCTGTGTTAGTAACCTCCCATCCTGCTTCAAGGAAATAACCTCACTTCTTAAGCAATCGTTTGCGCCTTAGGCGAGGATGAATGACAGTTTTCAGTGTGCTACTTTCCAAAGAAATTGCTTAGACACATTTCAGGAAGATACCTATTACTGACTTTCTGTACTAAATATACAACCTAAAACACTAAAATCCTCAAAATCTACAATGCAAATCACATAATATCTTACATATCTTTTTCTACATTTAGTATTTCATTATCAGGATTATTGGTATATATCTCAGATCAATTTTTATTCCCTGGTTGCAAAAGACTTTTTTTCATTACAGACTTTGTACTCTGAGTTAGCTCTAGGGTGACTATATTATTCGAAGTGCAAATGGTGCTTAACAGAGAAGTTTCAGAATGCTATCCAGATGTTCAGCATTTTGTCCATTTTGCCTAGATTTTTCTTCGAAACTTCAGCCATTTCTCTAGCCTAGAATCTCCCTTCTTTCCTTCCTTCCTTTCTTCCTCCCTCCCTCTCTCCCTTCCTCTCTTCCTTCTCCTATCCTTCCTCCCTCCCTCCCTTCCTTCCTTCCTTCCTTTCTTCCTTCCTTCCTTCCTTCCTTCCTTCCTTCCTTCCTTCCTTCCTTCCTTCCTTTCTCTATCCCTTTCTTTT
>LZPO01108636.1:22630-37866 GCA_001675575.1 Neotoma lepida
TTTCCTGACAAACAGAAACCCATTTCACAATATTTCTTATGAATGCTGAGTTTAAGTATCAATTCTTCTATTTACCTGATCAGAGTCCAGCCTGAGCTGAGCCTGGACTAACTTTCAGGACATTGTCAGCTGCACTGCAATTTTGGGGCCCCATTTTGGAATTTATAGATGTCAGCAAGGAGAAGAAAGCCAGAGCACACAAAATCCCAGAGATGTAGATAAAATTTTCAGATGTCTAATGTATAGCCCAAGGACTGAATTAATAAACATACAAAGAATTGCATATTTTTAAAAGATTTATCTTATTTTTTTAATTATGTGTATTGGGTGGGGGATAAGTACATGTGAGTCTGCATGTCTGAGGGGGCCAGGAGAAGCTATCAGGTCCTCTGTAGGTACAGTTACAGGTCTTTTTGAGTTACCCAAGATGAGTACATGGGACCAAATTTTGATCCTCTACAAGAGCAACAATTCCTTAACCACTCTCCAGCAACACAAGTGTTTTGGGTTTTGTTGTTGTTGTTGTTATTGTTGTTTTTCATTTTAATAGGCTGTTCTTGTGACACAGAAAGGAACTATGTGACATGGAAGGTTTAGCCCGCATTACTGTGGTAGCTACTGTATTATCTGTAAATATCACATAACATTACCTTAAATACGCTCTAAAATTCATTTAACAAAAACAGAAGAAAATAAGCAGCTTGAATGGATGTTCCTGGAGATCCTATAGGGTAAAACTATAAAAATAATTTTCTAGTATCAAAGAACTTAGAAATTATAAGAAAATAATATAAAATGGATAAAGGTGTAGATATCTGAAAAATCTGCCATAAGTAAATAATCTTTTATTGGTATATAAATAAAGAATAAAAAGGAGGGCAGTATGCCTCTGCAATCAGTTAGAGCTCCTCCTCCCCACAGCTTAATGCTATCNTTCTCTTACTTGTCAGTCTTATATCTCTAAATGATTGTTATAATTTAGAACTACACTATGCTGTTAAATGTATTTGAAATAGAACCTAATCTTTTCCTCAAAAGAAAGTTACTTTCCTTCCAAAAACATCAAATTGCCATGATTGCTAACATATAGGAATCCAATTTCTTCAAAATTTCACCAAAACTCCCTCCCTTTGTTTCATTTCTTGACTAACAAGGAAGNTAGAATTAAATGACTAGAAATNAAGAATAAACATGTTACACATTCATGTAAATGTAACATAATGTCCTCAAAATTCCTATGACTCTCAATGAAGATATTTTATTTGTTCAAAGTTTCATACTATCAAAATAATAACTAAAAACAAAAGCAGATTTCAAATGCAAATATGTTCTGATAAGTAAAGAAGTGCTTGTCAATCAAAAAGGCATGAACACATTCCAACGGGAATGCAAACTTCAGGAGAACTTCCTTCTCTTTATTATGTCATATACAGACTTGCAAAAAGTAGAACCACTCAGTTAGATTAAAAACTTAACATCAGACATTTGTAGAATTGAATTATAGTGTACAATTTGTTAATCATGAGGGGAAAATGGATACATTGTAGCAATTCCCAAAGATATGGTAAGAGATAGTAGAGGTTAAGACTGCCTTTGGATGCAAAACCAAATAAATCAATTAAATATAAGTGTAAAATACTTAAGGTTCTCAACTAAAAGAATTACGGAATCTAAAATCAGACAAAGGCCAACTCTATTCTACATAGCATCCCATTCCATACAAATGAGAAGAATAAAATACAGAAGTGGTCCAAGTAAGAGAATGGAACAAGACTTTTTATATTGAAAANTGGTAAGATCCACCTCTCCCCAAAAGAAGACAAAGTAAACTACAGTGGAAAATAGCATTTAAAATAGGAAAACAATATTCAATGTCAATGAAAAATTGAACTGGATTCTCTAATTCAATGAGAAAACACATTTCTTTTTAAGATCTATTGAAAGTTTAATGGGTTATTCTGCAGAAATAGTACATTGGGTAAAATATATTGAATTTGAAACAGTTCATCCTTTAAAATTATACCAACAGTGTCATTTTAGGGAAAACAGGAGGTTGAGCTAAAATATGCAATCATATTTTATGAAAATAACTTTTCTTTCATGTGTTTATCACATGTAAATATCAGGCACTATTAAAATATATTTAAAACATGTGAGTGTATAATATAATTTTCATTTTTTTGACAAGGTCTCACATAGTCCAGGCCGGTTTCAAACCCAGTATGTAACTAAGGGTATCACTAAACTCTTGATCCTTCTGCTTCTACCTTCCAAATACTGGGATTATAGATGTGAGCTCCCATGGCTAGCTTACGTGCTACTAGCTGTCAAACACAAGGCTTCATCATGCTAAGCAAGTACTGCCAACTGAGCCATTTCCTCAGGCTTACACAGACTATTCTTAAAATACTAATGTAGGTATGGATATATGGAATGGCTATTCAACTATGCTTAATTAGATATAGATCTGGCTANTGTGTTATAGTTATGAAAAAAGTGAGATGTAAAAATTTAGCAAGTAGAATGTCCCTCTGTGTGGCACCATTATTCAACATTGTATCATACTTTTGGGAGATCTCTGATAATGAGCAATGGTTTCCAAATAAAAAGAATAAGGAAAGGGTGAGGATGGTTTGGTTTCCTATGTAACATAAAGAGGGTAGGCATCACATGGTTCCTAGCACTTGAAATGGTGTCAGTTTCAGTTTGCTTTAGGTTGTAACTCATAAGTAAAGGTTAGCTTTTAGAAAGAACAGTTTTATGATCTTAAAAGGACAGTCAGCTATGCAAATTATCATCTTTACACAACGCAGTGGTGCGTAGTTTAAAAAAAATAATTCCCACATAGAAAACTCCTAAGACTTCAGTCAGAGTCAGCTTTCTGCCACAAAGAGGCATGGTTTGTGGTAATAAAGCAAAGAAGCCATGTGTGAAAACATAAATGTTCAGATACAAGGTATTGGATAACTAAATTACCCAATCCTGGCACCATTTAAATAATCTGTAATGTAACACAGAATTGCATGGAATATTGTTACATCTACTTAAGTGACCAAAATGAAACTGCAAACTANGGCATATGCTCTTTAACATTTTGCAATAAAAAAATACAGATGTACAAGCTAAGCAAACATCACACTTCAAATGCTCCTGATTTGATTCAATGCACTATGAACTCTGATAACACTGAGAAACATGTCTTCTAAGTTCTCTACAGCATAAAAATCCTTCAACTCTGAAATCTTACTATAACTTGAGATTCTTCTAAGCCCTTAGAATCTATGGGCTTTATATGCCTTAACTTTTTAAAAATGCTACATCAGCCTCTGTTTGCAGATGAAAAAAATATAGCATGAATTAAATCACTTGCCTAGAATTTTTAGAGTTCTTCCCTCCTTCCCTTCCTCCCTTCTCCCCTCCTTACCTCCTCCATCTCCTCATTCCTTCCCTCTATTCCTACTTCCTTCCCTCTCTCTTTTCTTCAGTTTCCTCCTTCTCTTCCTTCTTCTTTTTTCCCTGCCTGCTCTTCCTAATTTCTTTTGAGAAAAAGGTCTCAATGTGTAGACCANACTAACCACAGGTTCACAACCTCATGTCTTCTGAGTTCAGGGCATGTGGCACTGTAATTGGCTTGGTTAGGTTTTCCAAGTATCAACTGGAGGATCTTGGATTTGAATCTCAGTGTAGTAATTAGGTACCCAGACACACAGAGATAAGACCTGAATTATCTTTTGTCATTTGTGAAGTGCTAGAATAATTGTATTAAGAATACAAGGAACANAGTTGATGGACTCTGAAGTTATTGTGACTGACATTNATCAGCTGAATAGTTCTTTCCCCTATATCTCACACACATACTTACAGGAAAAGTGTGGGCAAATATCCCTTGCCAGTTTTTGAAAAAGCAAGAGTCTCACCCACACTTTNATTTCTGATCTTCTTTTACTAAAATCAAAATACCATGTCCTGTTGCTGTATTCAAAGGTACTAAGAGATATTTTTCCTTGCCCAAGAAATAAATTACTGTGAGAGAAGAAATTACAGACTATTATGGCATACTAATAATCCAAATTAGATAAATACAAGCAAAGGAAAGGAGGCCAGAGACAGAGCACTGGGTAGAGAATATGAGAAAGAGTAATCGCTCACTCACTCTGCACGGCCATTGTATCAGATCAGCTATTTGAGGAAAATGAGTCATTTGGGCCTCTAGTTATAATAAAATCTTACAGAATGTTTTGTGTTTGAATAGCTAACACCTCAGGCAACAGCAATAGGTCTCCAAGTATCTTATTCAGTTCAGGGAGGATTGCAAATGGCTTGGATAGTTTTGTGCCTCACTCATAAANGGTAAAATGTAGATAAAAATTTTAGGTTTCTTTTCTAAAGCAGCTATAAATTGATGGAGTAAATGAAGATAGTCTTAANTAAGTTCTTAGGAATGAAAATGAAACAAAAATTCATGATTAGGACATTATTCACTTCCAAAAATCCTCTTGATGATCTATTTTGGTCTTTTAAATCATTAGTCCTCTAATTTCAAATGATTTTTTTTTAATATAAATGGAATTTCAGTACCAGAATTGTTTTAAATTTCTAAAATTTAAGCCCTAGAATGGAGCAACTGATTAGATAGCTGTGGAGGTTTGAAAGCAAATGGCCCCAAAAGGGAATGGTACTATTAGGAGGTGTGGCTTTGTGGAAGTACTTATGGCATTGTTGGACGAAGTGTGTGTTACTGTGGAGGCGGGCACTGAGGTGTCACATATGCTGAAGATACTGTCCAGAGTGACAGTTCACTTCCTGTTGCCTCTGTGTATTAAANATGTCGAGTTCTCCAGCATCATGTCTGCCTACACATCCTGTACTCCCAGCTGCCATGTTCCCCACCACGATGATAATAAACTAAACCTCTAAAACTGTAAAACTGCCACCTCAATTAAATGTTTTCCTTTATAAGAGTTGCTATGGTCATGATGTCTCTTCACAGCAACAGAAACCCCAAGACAATAGGAAAATGAGATGGAAAATAATTTGAAAGTGTCGTGAAGTTGTGACAGACAACCATGGGAAATCAGACAAAAGAAAACTACTGACAGTTTCATCCATTGATTTAAGTCTCCTGTTTTCACAAACATATTTTGCTCATGCACTCTTCCTACTAGACACCAACAGACCTGGTGAGTTTTATATTTCATTGTCTATAATTATAATTCTACTCTCTGAATGATATATGACAATTAAAGTCATTGGTGATATTTAAATCATGTAACTTTTGTAAAATACGATGGATAAGATATAATATATTGTATATATTTAAAATAATATATTTAAAAATTTAAAATATTTAAAATTACACACACACACACACACACACACATATATATATATATATATATATATATTAATGTCGCTGAAGAGATTGCCTAGCAGTTAAGAGCACTTCTTGCTCTTGCAGATAACAGGAGTTCAGTTTCTAGCACCCATATTGGGTACCTCACAACCACATGTAACTCCAGCTCCAAGGAATCTGAAACCTTCTTCTGTCCTTTCCGAGTACCTCTAATCATTTGCACACACACATATGCACTCACATAAACAAATAAATAATAAAATAAATCTTCACAAAGAGCATGAATTCATCTTCTATGATTCTTTACCAATTTACTAGTGAGAAGAGAAAAAATGCATTGTCTTTTACTTATTAAGTAGGTTATATATTAAAATATAACACAGTTCAAACACAGATTAAAATAGAAATTATCTTTCATAAATTCTGTCATGGTAATTGACCACTTGACAAGTCAATGCTGCTTAAAGAGCTCTCTGAAAAATAGCCATATCTCTTATAATATAAAAGACATACATGGAAGGGTATCAATTACATAAAAAATTTGAAGTGCAAATTATCATTTCTCTAACTCCAGTATTTATATCTGTGCTTTCCTCTACTTACTAGTGTTATTTATACAAGCAACTGTATGTGTTGGTTACAATAAGTCAGATTAGGACCTTCTTTACCAGCTACTGCCATATCTCACGTCACTCCTCATTCCTCTCACAACAATACAATATATTGAACCATTTAAGTGTGATATTGCATACAAGATTAAGGTNAAAAAAATATAAAATACATCAAGGATAGTGGTACTGTTGAAATTTGGGGAAGTGTATAGCTATAATTTCAATACACAAATATATTTGAGCAGGTATAGAGGCTCACACTTGTAATCCCAGTACTTGGGAGGATGAGGAAGGAGAATTGGTATAAGNTCAAAGACAGCATGGACTAAGAGTGAGACACCATTTCCAAAAACACACATATATTTTTTCCAATTCTCTACTTATTAGCCATATTTTACAGAAATGTTTTGACCTTAAATCCAAATATGGTGATCACTCTGCTCTAAAGACTTCTGCAAATACCACAGTATATTACCCTTGCTTTTATGATCTACACAGTGACTAAAGGAAGCAGCTGGGATACAGAGAACTCAGGGTCTAACAGGAAACACTGTGAAGCTTTCAGTAACTCACCAAGCACTATAATAAAAATTTTAGGTCTGTGAGAACACAGTTTCCTTTCCTGTTCCATTCATAAGAACAAGCACTGTTAGCCAGAAAAAGAAATTATTGAGTGTTTGCATTTTGACGTCAGCTCTGCAGGACAGTGACATGCTGGCTGACAGCAGTCAAAGGAAATGGATATTTGCATGTGAACTTTTAAAAACTAGGATTAGAAAAATCAAAGTTAATATACACTTATTGCCCAAAATATTAAGAAAGATGTTTCCACAGTAAAAATTTGCCATCCCAGCCTTTTGTTTCCTCTCAGCTGTAATATTCATCATCCATGGTGCATCACAGTTTATATGGTGCTTGTTATTTGCCTTACATGTAGAATAGAATATTACTCACTAGCATTATTATTAGAATATATTATTGTCACCCTCCTTTTGCAGATGAGGAAGCCAAGGTTCCAACAGTTGAAATGCCTTCCCTCTCAGAAGAGAGAGAGCTAAATCTGTTTGCCCTTAGCATGAAGTCAATTATGATAATTATCATTTTGTTAATTATCGTGTTGTCCTAATTGCACAAGTAGTCCGTGAACCAATGAGTAGGGCATGTGTACATTTTATGTAGTTGTTTCCATTTTTCATTTGCTATGTCTCATGTCAATGAACTCAAATTCAACTAGTCTAATGCTTACCTAACAGCTTTCTGATNAAAACTTGATGAATGTTGTTTTCAGTTGTAATTTCTCAGGATAAATCAACAGCACATTTCTGATGATATTTCAGTGTGCCATGTTGTTCAAACACAGGCAGAAAATGATGTTCTTGACAATGAAAAATCCCAACACATGGAATATGTTTTCCATATTGTAAATCAGTAAGCCCACATATTGGAAGCTACTTGATTAAGACCTACTCTGATATATTTCCCTCAGAAATACATCNCCAAATGGCTTTCAATACTCAACACAGACCCCCAGACAGAACTTTCCCATTAGATCCTTTTATTTCATTCTGGGTAATAACTNTACGGAGCTATACCTTACATTTGGATACCTATCAGACTATTTCTCTCATGTAGTCCTCCATACACAAACACAGCTATGTTCCTCACAAAACCTAACATTTTGAAAGCAAAATCCCTTCATTGTCTATGACCAAACCACCTGCAAAGCATCTGATCTTGAATGCAAGAACTATCTTTTCTGTGTAGTTGGCTGGTGTCACTTTTGTTCCATGGCAGAGGCTCAACATCAGTTTCCTGAACTAATTATGGAGGCATCTGTACATAACTCTTCAGGAAGTGTTGCATGGTTTATTTAGTTATACAGTCNTAAAATATCTTGATTAAGTAAACTCTTCTCCTCATGAAACCTGAGTTTCTGAGCTAGGCAAACCTCTCTGAAGATAACAAAGGTTATGCTCCAAATGTGAGCATATCTGATGGGCAGCAACCTCTGAAGTTGTTAAGCACAGCCTCAACGTAGATTGTTTTCCTGGCCAAGCCTGATAAAAACTGCATTATCTTTGGCCTAGAAATGACCATTAAATGTCACTCAAATAAAAAAATTCAGTAGATCNACTAAAATATGTAAACAAATTAATTATTATGGTTTAATATTTTAAAATATATTTTGTATATGACTTCCCATTGTGCTACAAATATCCTTGTTTCTAAGAGACATGAAGGATCTCATCAGGGGGCACACAAAAATCAGGTGACATCTAAAATTGAGTAGTTAGTATAGAGGATTCTTGGATTTTCCAGTGTTGCTCTGGGTTGATGACACTAATCTCTGAAAGAATTGTTATAACTCATAATAAACCAGTT
Source organism: Neotoma lepida (assembly GCA_001675575.1). Taxonomy (NCBI): domain Eukaryota; kingdom Metazoa; phylum Chordata; class Mammalia; order Rodentia; family Cricetidae; genus Neotoma; species Neotoma lepida. The sequence continues at coordinate 30,977 of LZPO01108636.1, forward strand.
CACCTGGAGACAAATTTCTTATCTTGGTCAAAAATACTTACAAGTAAAAAAGATCATGTAGGAAAAATAAGATAACAAGACATTTCTCATTTCAATGGAAGTAAACATTGCTTTGTTTCATCTTCCTATCTGTCTCTCACACATTCCACTACAGATTATACTGGCAAATCTTCAGAATACAGGGGTTCCACTCCAAGNTGTGAATTACCCAGAGTATTCACACATTAAAAAGACTTTATGATATTAATTATTTTTGTTTTGTTTTAGACTTCCTTAGCTTAAATGCAAATAAGTCTTGGAGCAAAGAAACAAATAAACAAGACTGAAATTTTCTAGAAATATAAAAGATTTCAACAGAATTCATAAAAACATCTATATTCACACATTTTACTGCTTAGATTTTGAATAACTCCCTTTTTACTATCACACTCAATTTTCAAATGTTTATTTAGCTTTCTGCATAGTCTCCAACTTATGAGATAATTGATACTCACTGAGAAAACACATGTTTATTTAATATATATCCCAGCTCACCTTCCATAGTGAGGAGCAAATCAGGATGGCCAAGATTCCTGTTGCTAGTGAAGAATTTCATCCATATCCAACACCAACTAAGACTGAGACTCTGAAGCATCCTGAGGAGCCTTTGTATCATGGAACCTATTACAGTGTTCAGTATGAGTTTGGAAATTATTCCTTTCACAGCTGCATGGCACATTCTTGATCTGTGACAGCTCTGAAATANTCTACTGAATATTCCTCCCTTAGTTGTTAAAAGTGTTATTGACAAAGACAGTGGAAACCCCTGGCTNAGTCTCTGTAACTCCTGCTAGCTCCTGCTCATGGTCAGTCCAGGCCTACCAATGNAGATGTAAGAGGGCAATGCATCAAGAGATTCATATCTCCTTCATGTGCCCTGTATAAATAGGATAAGGTGTCCCTANCCTCAGNATGAATATTTATTCAAAAACATCAGTGGCCAAAGTTGTTGGCTGAAAATCCTGTGCAGCAAAACTCCCCACTAGAGCACGTGAAGGTCTTATGAACATGAAGTGATCATGGTCCTTCAGATTTTAAGTCAGCAGGGATGAACCTGGAGAGGCCAGAGTCCAAGACTTCCTGCAAAACCCCAGTTGCCACTTGATTGTAGTAATAGCTCCAGTGTCTGTCCATGAAGAAGCTAGGAAATATCTATTCTACCACCTTGTTCCCCCTCCACATGCATCAAAACCTGTCCTTATTGCCACCTATTTGTTTCATCGTGGTGAGAATATCTACCTGGTCACTGTGAAGTCACTGTGGTACACTGACTTACAGAAACTTGAGTTATGCCAAAAGGACTCTCAGTGGCCTTGCCTCCATGTTGACATTTTGAGGATGGCTGTGGATCCAATTTAGGAATCACTGAAGTGGGTAGTGGCAATGCTCCTGTGAGTCTCTGCACAAACATGGCTCCCTGAAGATTGCTGAGAGAAATACAGTACTAACAATACTAGTCTGCTTTTTAATTATTTAAAAGAACTTGCTTCAAAAGGCTGAGGATGTGGCTCAGTGNTAAAACATGTATGTAGTATGCATTAGGCTCTAGGATTAAACTCTGTTCAAAACAACTTATTTGTAAGATTTACCTCATTCAACAGAATTAATTAAGAAATAGAGTATATGTAAACAGTGGAATGCCACTCACTAATAAGAATGAGTTTATGTCATGTGAAGCAGCATGGATGTCCCAGTGGATGATGGTGCTAAGTGAAGTAAGGCAGACACTAAAAGCAAGTACCACATGACCTCATATATATGTGGATTTGAAGGGAGCTGGCCTTGTCNAGGTAGAATGTGTATTGGTTCACAGAGGCTACAAGAAGGGAGAGGGAATGGGGAGAAGAATGTCACTAGGTACAGCCACAGCTAGACAGCAGGGAAAGTCCAGGTGTGCTACTATTCTGAGGAGTGACTAGAATTGGCAATATGTTTTCATATTTATAATGTAAATATTAATTATATTTCTAATGTTCTCACCNCAAAGAAATGTGAAATGCCAGGTGATGGGTATGCAAAGCAACTTGATTTGCTCATGACACAACCTACATGTGTCAAAGAACACTATATTGCCATCAATATGTTTGACTACTGTGTGTTAACTAAAAACAAAAGCAAAACAAAACTGAGACAAAATATAAAGTCCTTGAATGAACTTCATTGGAATCCAAATTCTAGAACAAAGTATGGAACTGTGAAAACTAGAACCAGCAGGATGGCTCAGGGAGGATAATAAGCACAACATTTATTTGGTTTTCAATTTGTCTTCAATTTTTCACTTCTGTTATTTCTACTGTTTTATTTTTTTAATCTTCACTTTTTTTAACTCCCCATGCATTTTCTAAATACAATCTGACTTATTTTTCAGCTATATTTTAGTTTTCAGCTTTAAATCTTATGTGTATTTGGTCATTGCTCAGAAGACTCACCCCTACAACACTCTTTAAAACAAATCAAAACCAGTCAGTCAAACAAACCACCCAGGTAATGGTAAAGAAGATGCTACCAACATATTCACCACCCACTACCACACAGAGCAGTGGTCTGTCCCAATCTGTATTTCTCCATGACAGTTCAAATGAATAGGCTTAGATTTCCTGAAGAATTTGATAGAATTTTATATAGTACGGTAGGAGAACCCCTACAAGAAAATAACCAGATCATCATCAGATGATAAGAATCACACCCACATTTCAACAACAGTAGGAAGGATTAGGAGTGAGTAAGGGAAAATGCTGTTCATACTATTTAGGCATTAACCAACAGTCCTTTCTGGAGAGAAATTTGACAACATTTATTGTGGAAGTCAGCAACTCCCACTTCTAGAAAGCAATCCCACAGAAACATATAGATATACACCTAATCACCAATAGATGAGAAAGCTTAATGCATTTGGCTTACAGTGGTAAGATCATAACATGTTANATGTCCTGTAAAAAAGGAAAGTTCTATAAATCATTGCATATGCATATCATAGCATACTTATATTATCATTAAAGGTAATGGAAGAGATCAATATGCAGGCCAGTTTAACTCTGTATTATATGTGGCAATTAACAATCATGGTATTAAGATATAATGTTATGGGCTAGAGAGATGGCTCAGTGGTTAAGAGCACTGACTGTTCTTCCAGAGGTCCTGAGTTCAATTCCCAACAACCACATGGTGGCTCACAACCATCTGTAATGAGATCTGATCCCCTCTTCTGACCTGCAGGCATACATGCAGACAGAATACTGTATACATAATAAATAAATAAATCTTAAAAAATAAAAAATAAATAAAAATAAATAAACCATCATATTCATGTCTTCAGAACATCTTTAAAAAGATACAATGTTATACATAACTATGTAAAATATTTTATGAAAAGCAATTTTTTTTTAAATCCTCAAACTGAAATTGAAAGAAAACAACTACAGCATGAAATTTAGTAATCTAGGTCTGTCTAGAGAGAACTCCTTAAGGGCTTAGAGTTTCACACAGCTAGCATTAAACTAAAGCTAACTTCTATAAACACGGTGTGAAAAGAGTGTCAATGGCCAGGATAATTTGCCAAGGTCACTAAATATTTAGTGGTAAAAACAGTTTCCAGACTCAAACTTTTTTCAGTCCATAACATAATGTTAGACACTTAGTAACTAGAGCAACCTATATAGTTCTTGGGGGAAAAAAGGATAAGTAAACAAATATTAGTACAAAATAATTCTAAACAGTNTAATATAATGAGTTTACTGGTGAGATGTTTGTTGTCTGCTTTTCTATCACAAGTCCAGTAAAGCAAATGTTTTGTCTGCTTTTTCATTTGAAANGCTTATAGGAGTGCTGGGCACAGAGTAAGTCCACAGAGAATAGTGGACTTGATTGAATGAAGGAAAAAGAAGGGAAACAGGTGAAAGTCANCTACATGAGTAATAAGCTCAGGCAGCTGGGTGAGCTGCTGAGCTGTAATAAGAATAGGCTTTTCAGGAAAGAGGGAAGCTTAGCTGAGACTTGAAATAAGTAGGTGTATTTCTACCATGGATGATCAGGGGCNGAGTTANGCAGAAGCTGGGTCAGAGATGATGGTCTGCCTTGGGAGNTAGAATTGACTTGGCTGAATAAGTCTTTCTTATTTGGGCATCAATTTTGCTGTGAGTTGCCTATGGTGAAGAAGTCTAACAAATATGAAGTAAAGACAGATCTGCACAGGAGGAAGCTTTGAGTGTCAACCAAACAAAAGCCTAGGATGAGGGCAAGGATGAGCAGAGAGTTAGAGAACAAAGAGGCTGTGGCCTTGAGAAGGCATAAAGGAAAGAGTATTACAAGATGGAAGGTATGTCCCTGTCAACATAAACAGACTAAGAGTGTGCTCAAGTCCCCAAGTGTGCTCACTAGATTCATTCATCAAACTTGTTATTACCAATGTGNCTTAAGCAGAGGAAAAAGAATCCAGATGGTAGTGGATTTAAAGTGGAGAGATGGGAAGTAGATTGTCATTTCTACACAATGGATAATGTCTCTGAAGCCTGATCCTGGGCAGATGATTGTCATTTGTATCTGGGAATGCCTCTGATTGCAACACATTCTGTATTAGTCGAGATCTCTAAAGAAATATGGGCAGTAGAATGAATATATATTAAGGAGTATTTATTAGATTCACTTATGGGTAATCCAGCAATGATTGCTTTCACCTTGAAGAGACTGAGAGCAGAATAGATGGCCATCCCACAAACGAGTTGCCTCAATAGTCCCAGACTGGCAGTGGAGTACTGGAAGATTTTTGGAGAGCCACTGGCCTTCAGTTCACATTGAAAGGCCAAAGAAGCTGAGTTCTAATGTCAATGAGGGATGACAGTATCTGTANCAGCAGATACCAACAGGGTAGATAAATTNGGTAACACGACATGAAGACAAGCAGGCAAAATGCAAACACTCCTCTCTTGGACTGCCTTTATCTGGCCTACAATCTGAATGTGCCCCCCAACATGTAGGGTGGGTCTGTCTGTCCCACTTCAGTTAAACTAACCAGAGAAATCTCTCACAGGTGTGCAAGCTTGCCTGTGAGTTGATCTAGATGCAGTCAAGTTGACAACCAAGATTAACATCACACATACTCTAACTGATTTTTTTGAAATAACAAACGTTATTTGTCTGTGGTACAGGAAACACTCCTGCAAAGGTAGAAAGGACAATGAGCAGGGCNGTGCAGAGGGCATCTTCGTCCCTGGACTTTTGGACCCCGTTATTAGGAGCTTTGAGCATGAATAGCACAAGGTAAGTTACTGGTGCNGTTGGTTTGGGAAAGACTTGCTTCTTAATCAGATTTGAAAGGAATACACAGTAAGCAACTCTAACAAGCAGAGTAAGTACATGTGTGTTCACTGAGCTGCATGAGAGGCTTCTCATGGCCCCAGTATAGATGTGTGCAAGTTTTAATTGACAGAGTATATGCTTTGATTTAAGACAGTGTTTTGAAGGCACAGAAATATTTAGGGGCATATTTGAAAATGACCTGTTTCAAGTAATAGGGAATTCTGAAAACAGAACAATTGATTTATTGATTATAGCATGTTCATTCATTTCTGTTGTGGAATGTAAATAAGTGGGATTATAAAACTGTAATAGCAAAAATGTTCATATTTCCCTGATATAAATGAATGAATATTGTATAATCAATAAATCAGGTTTCCTTCTCAGTCCATGCCCTAGTGTCTCTACCTAAACTCCAACTCTGGTTTTGTTTTATTAATTTAGTTTGGTTTTGTGATACTGGAGATCATACTAGTTATACAAGGACTCTTACTACCAAGCCAAGCCCAGTCTGAAAACAAGAAGATTTTTTTTTTAAATGAAGATTGTTTTAGTTAGGTTTAATACAAATATTATCTAATATAATTGAAATGAACAATTCTGACAAACATTGAAACTTGATGGACCCATGAGAACTTTCATTTTTCTATTATTCATTTATATGGTGATCTAAAAGTGCCTGTATAATGAAACAAAGATGACTAAGACACAATTCNTACCCTGAAATAACTCAAATTCTTTTAAATAAAGGAGCTACCAAAAGAGATAGGAATGCATGCAGTCATGTGACTACAGTCAGAAAATTCCCTTATTTAAGATTGAGTTAAATCCTCAAAAAGAATTTATAAAGNTTCATCTAAAATAAATCTTTTTAATCTAGTCATTACCTTAGAATCTTGTTACCAACTTTGAAGTGAAAACTTTGCTTCAGTGAAGAGAGGATGTCGGCAGGCCCTGGAGAGCAGTCATACATGCCGTGCCTCTCAATGTCACATCTACACAGGAGTGTCTACTCTGATCTTCTGCAAATGGGTATGGCTATGACAGGAGAAACCAAAGGACATAAAGTGAAGCTATTTCTTAGAGTTATAAAAATTGCTGAGTATTTTTTTTACATTCAAAATGTCAGGGGCTTAACATGTATTTGCATACTAGTGTTATTTCTTTCTTTTTTTTCATGTTTTATTCCTTGAAATTTTCATACATGTATACAACATACTTTGGTCATATCCACTCCTACTACTTCTCATCAAACCTCTGAGGAACCACCCAACACTTCTCCCTCCCAAATTAATGGTTTATTTATTATTCTTTATACCAAATTATGGTATAATAAATATGGTATATTTATTATTCTTTATTAATAATCCACAGTGTCTAATTAGTGTTGTCAATATGTGCATGGATGTGGTGTCATCCACTGGGGCATAGGGAGCCTACCAGAGTCCACACCCACAAAGGGAAGTGACTTTTCCTCCTTCAGTTGCTATTAATTGCCAATAGTGCTGAAGGCAGAAGCATGATCTCCAAAGCACGTGATCCATGCCTCCTGTGGTTTT
>LZPO01108637.1:0-10894 GCA_001675575.1 Neotoma lepida
CTTAGTTAGCTGCTATAAGGAAGGGACAATTTCATATTATCCCTTCTAGATGCCCATAATGCTTAGCATGGTTACTTGTCATCTGTAGAGGCTCAATACATAATACTCAACAGAGGAGTATAAGTCTGTCCCCTGGTTACTGAGGGAGAGATACCTGGGTGCCAATTCTCATATGTGCCAGAGTCAAATTCTGGTACTGACGATGAAGGATCACATCATTGTTTTTGAAGGACACTCATTTACTGGAGGTATAAATCGAGCTGGGGTTTTAGATGCTTATCAATTAAATGACATTTAGCCTTTTATGTTGCATCATTTAGCAGCAGGCTACTAATCAGAAATTCATTCAGTTCTCAATTGCTTGATATAGTGAGACTGAAAATGGATATCATTTCAGGAAGTTGCTTTACCAAATCATTTTTGACCTGAGAAGGATATCCACCAAGCAGTGACTTGTAGAGTCTATTATGTTGAATGGCTTCCACTTAATTAAAATTGTGTTTGTAGCCTAGAAATTATCTCTTAAGAAATGCTTTCTCTGTAACTGAGATTGTTATATAAGAAAAACTAACTCAATCCACAGACTGCTGCTGTTTACTGAGGGAGCAAATACATTTCCATAAAATTCAAATAAAATGTTCTTAGGTCCCCGTCAAATGCCATCCTCTGTTGAAATGATGCCTGATTCTCATCGAAAAAGTCAAGAAAGAACAGCTTCAAGCCACAAAGACACAGCTTTGACAATGGCTAACACTGGAATCAGGATGGCCCAGTGCATAAAAACATAAGAGAAACACCCAAGCAAAAGCGAACAATAACATAGCTTAAATAAAGCCACCTGCACTTCAGTCCCAGCTGGTCCTCAGTCGTGCTCTGTGGGTCTCTATTCCTGTTCATTACAAATCAAGAGGCTGGAACTTGTCCTCATTGTTATGAGGGTGAAAAGTTCCCAAGTACCATGCAGGTCTGGGAGGGACTGTATGAAAGATTGGTGCAGTAAAACAATCATAATGAAATGACCAGCAGGGGACATATACATCAGCAGGTAAATTACTGTGGGTGGGATAATGCTGCTTGAAGCCTCCCGCTGGATCAGCAGAGAGCCTGCACTTCAGCTCCTTGGCGGTGCTGGTGCTGTGAGTTTATTTGTATTAAGCTTTTCTTTTATTAGTGGAAGATTCTGGGCAGGGGTCCTCTAATATTTCATTATTGTTATCATGAAATTTTGGAGATGGTTTTGTATTTGCACAGATTCACTGTCATCTACCATTCCATTTTTAATTACATTTTGATCTTACATTACACATGCAATAGTAGAATGATAATTAAACTTTGTCTCACTGTCCTTTGAGGCATATTTTCAACTATTAATTGTTGATTAACCTGCTTTTTGGTCTAGCAGCTGTTAATCCATGCCATCTTCTCTATTTAAGCAGCTAGTATTTGAAGCACTGATAAATTTGGGAAATGTCTAAAAATTTGGCTTTGGGGACTCTCAGAAGTTGGGGTCAAAACTCAAGGCAAGATTTGGAGGAATATATAATTACCCTGCATTAGTCTTCATAACACAGAGTTTGTACTTGGGGAGGTCTGTGGCCTGGGGAGAGTGGGAACACTGGAGGTTAGCTGTCCCTTGAGAGCCTTTCTGTCTGTAGTGTCCCAGGCTTGAGTCCCAGGCTAGAAGTGACCAAATGTGAGGCACAGTAGAGACTAGCGCTGGTTCTCTTGAGCTGGGCCTGGGAAAGCAAAAGTCCCCTGAGGTTTTCTGTGGTGAAAGAACTGATGAAATGTCATGAATGACCACTAGGCAAGCTAATCTACATCTGTTCTGAAGCTCCTACACTGTCTCACATATCAGGGGTTAAGGCAGACCCAGAATATACAAACATGACACGGAAAGTCAGCATATAGTATGATGGCTGAGGTTATCATTTGACTCTGAAATGTCCCAACAAGCTCATGTAATTGAATGTTTTGTTCCCATTTAGTGGTGTTTTGGAAGGCGGAGCCTAGCTAGAGGAAGTAGATTGCTGGAGGGTGGGCTTTGAGGTTTGTAGCCTGGCTGCACTTGTACCAGCTCAGCCTCCTGATCAAACTTGATGCAAGCAAGGTCCCACCAACATAGCTGCAAACTGCTTCTGTGCCTATGCCTTTCCAACACCATGGATGATATCTTCTCAAATCACCATCTAGAATCAATCTTTTCTCCATTCAATGTGGTGTTGTCAGGAATTTCATTCGAGCAGTGCAACAAATAACTTAAGATATGCAATGTGGCCGGGAGGTGGTGGTGCACGCCTTTAATCTCAGCACTCGGGAGGCAGAGGTAGGCGGATCTCTGTGAGTTCGAGGCCAGCCTGGGCTACCTAGTGAGTTCCAGGAAAGGCACAAAGCTACACAGAGACACCCTGTCTCGAAAAACAAACAAACAAACAAACAAAGATATGCAATGTGAATCAACAAGAAGAGAAATTGAATGGACCAAGGACCAAGATCCAAAGACACTCCCTGAAACTTAGATGCACCACAGAACATCAGGATTTGATAGAAATTAAGTTTTGTCGCCTTAGAGACTGTGAGCTTCCCGGGGAAATTAATTTCAGTTATACAGCAATAGAAAACAATGCACTTTTACACATCTGATTTGTGGACACAGATTAGTTCCCATAACTGAACTGCATTGATATTCCTGAAACTCTGACGCAATGTTAGTTGTCTTTGTTGCCTTTTCTAAAGACATGCAGCTCGAGTACACCTTCCCTGATATTATTTTCAGTTCTCAGCTCTAGTGAATGCTTGTCCTCATAGCACCTAACAGCTATTCTTTGTGGTAACTGAGTACTTTTGTCTGTATTAATAAATAACAAAGGTCACCTAGCTGCATACCTTGTCATCAACAGAGGGTACTGAACTGCATCTTTTACACATATTTCTAATCCAGGAAAACACCACAGGTCAAGAGGTCAAGTTTTAGAATTTTTATGTCATGACTTTCCAGTCTAAAATCTCCTCATTTGAGTGAGAGTGGGTATGCTGCAGGTGATATGACTGTTGACAAGCCTGTAGTTCATCAATTAATGATACGGTGGATAATGAAAATGTGGTACCTATGTATAATGGAATTTTATTCAGCTGTAAACAAAATTAAGAAATTTTCAGGTAAATAGAGCTGGAAAATATTGTGCTGAGTCAGATAACCCAGATCCAGTAAGAAAGATGTCCCGTGTTTTCATTCATGTGTGAATCTTAGCATATAATCTTCAGATGTTTGTGTGTGTGTTTAATTTGGAGTATGTATTGAATCCAGGCAACTAGAAAGGGGCTGTTGGTTGGGATTCATAAAAAAAATATTTTAAGGAAAGGAAGATAGGAAAGCACAGGTGATATGATGTGTGTGTGGGGGAAATAATGGGGAGGGAGGGCTAAAGAGGGAAAGAAATGGGAGGGTAGTGCAGAAGAGGTCAGTGGAGGCGTGACTAATATTGAGGACATTTGGAAAAAGTCAGTAGGTTATTCTATATATAACCTAATTCTCCTTACTCACACAACCTATTACGTCTACATAGGTCAGATATTAGGGCATGAGTATCTTTGGGGAGCTGTTATGAAACATCACCAAAATTTCCTGTAACATACTTTGTTAGAGCTGAAGAAAAATATCCCGTTGTTATCACTGATAGGATAACTTCCTTCAAAGTATTTTTTCTAGACTGCTGCTATATCTGCATATGTATACATTGATGATAAAGCAACAATCGCCTGTTCTTCTTGAAAGTTTTCTCTCTGTTTGCAAATATCTGGGGCCTCCATTTGTCCACTGTGTGCTTTTGCTGGAGTTGTGCCTTTTCTTTGAACCTTAGCTCTGTTGTATATAAAAAGAGTGATTCAAATAAGTGACATTGGGTCTTTATTCTTGCAGAGATATCTTGGTTCCCCGGGTGTTCTTTCATTGTGAGAAGTAAATCAAAAGTTCCTGAAGACCAGTAACTGGGGCCCAGGTGTGTAAAAAGTACTAAAAGTTTTATTTCTGTAAATGTCGATATAGGACAGTGTTTGTTATGGTTATTGGTGTGGTGCATAAGTGAAGCAGTGGATAAAAAGAGGCAGTTTCCAAGCTGTATTTTTCTTATCAGGGGAACATTTGATATGTATTGTGATAGTCAGTTGTTACAGAAATTGACCTGAATGTCTCTCCATCACCACCTTCAAACACTTTCATTCTTCTCCAGTTTTCTTAGTAACTGTACTGTGCAGACTGGGCTATTGCAGAAACAAATCCCAAGACATGGCTTGGTGTGAGTAGTTTATTGGGAAGTGATAGCGCAGAAGAAAGAGGCTAGAAGAAGGATTCTGTAAGTGCATGGTGTTTCTCCCTCCTGGAAACACCTGGAAGGCTACGCTAAGCATACTTCATAGATGCTTTCCTCTGTTGGGGCAATACAACCAAGGCATTAATACCCTGCTTCCCGTCTCTCACTTGTTAACGTAGTAAGAGCTCTCAAATTATGGCCTGTGCCCCAGATAGACCAGGCATGCTTCTGTGGCCAGAGAAAGCCCAAGGCTGGAATGTCACAGATGCTTGTGGTAGGTAGCAGGTGGTGTGTATGGAAATGGGGATGGAGATGCCAAGGGGATTTGGGCAGGACACCAAGAGCATCTGCCGTACCACCCTAGTCCAAGTCAGAATATATCTGTGCAAAGAATCCTCTTCTAGTCTCAATTATTCTTTTTCTACCTTCCTTATAGGAAATAGTCCCTTCCATGAAAGGTCCTTTCAACTTTCCTCATCTCTGTATCACATCATACCAGATCACCCATCAGCTTCTCCTTTATGATAAAATAACACACACAGTTTTGCTTCTGGCACTTGCTAAGCTGTTCCTTCTACTTGTAATGCTCTCCTTGCTACATGGAGTTTTACCATGGAGAACATAGTCCATGTGTTGATTTTCTCCAGATCAATTACCTATTTCTTACAGGTTATTCCTTTCCAAGGCTGTACTCATACCCATATAGTAATGCCTCGGACAATTTCCACTTAGTTACTGTGTCCTTCCTTCCTTTGTTACTAATCTTCTTAAAGTAAACACACACACACACTCCACCCAGCAGCCCTTTCTAATTCCCATGATTAGGTTAGATTTTCATGCTGCCTGGTCCCAAAGCACAATGCTTGACCTTGCTTGTGTTGAGCATGTCTGTGATTACTACCCTTCCAGGATCTACTTTGAAGGCCTTGTGTCTAGGTAACATGATTTTGTTGCACTCTTAAACCCGGGCATACTGACTGGCACATAAGTGTCTGCTGAGACATAGTGTGAGTATACTATGCCATGTGAGCTGATTAGGATTTTAATGAAGAGTCGCCATTTCTGTTGCTGAGCACATATTTACCTAAAGAATTCTTAACATATGAACGATGGAGCCTTTCTCTTGCATCCCCTGTGAAGGTTTGTATTCAGTGTACCTCAAATGGTAGTGGCTTAAAAATGATTGTAAATTAAATCAACTTGATAACTCCAAGGCCCAATATCATATGCCTTGGTAAGAGATAATTTGGAATCACAGAGGTGCATTTTTCCTTCCTAGGTAAATTACAGCAACAATTCGAATAGAATATATTAATTGCTAAATAGAAACTAATCAAAAATTTGGGCTCAAATGCAAAACAATGAATAAATATATTCTAAAACCAAAAAGGTAACAATGGTACTGAAACACCTGGACATTATTGGTAAAAGTGCAGAGAAAATTGAGAAATATTAAAATATTAATGTATAGGGTAGTTGGGCTTAATAATATGCTCAAAAATACAATAACTAAGTGTAAAACAAGCAAACAACCCATCCACACACAAATTGGTGTAAAGAGCAAAAGCAAGCATAACATTTTGTGGCTATTAATATTCTAAAGAGAGAGACGAAAGAAAAGGAAACAAATGAGAAAGAATGATATTCAGTTAAAAGCAAGACATATTAAAACTTTGAAAGTGGCTAATTTGACTAGAGTAGTATCAGTTATTATACAAAGATAACATTTCTGAAATGTGTTTCATTGGTAAAGATACAATTAGAAAATCAGCATAAGTAAAACTCCACCTTCATGTTGGTAAATTTTAATCTGCTTGTGAGTTCAATTTCCAATACACATGTAGATTTTTTTCTAAGTGGAGGAATTGAAATAAAACATTGCAAAACACAAAGTACTTTTGTTGAAGCATTAAATAGGAAATCTTACTTGTCTCATTCTTCAAACAAAAATACATAAAATGCAACTAGCTTTTCTTGAGTATTGTTTTTAAAAAAGATAAAAAATGGGTTGTGATCAAGTAGCAAAGTATGGTGCAATTGGTCATATTTATAGCTTTTTTGAAAACATACAAAAACAGTTAAACATGCACATGTAAATAATATATATATATAAATTTAATATATATTTTTAGGTTTCTTATAGGTATTTAAAATCCATATTAGCAAGGACACAGATATATAGCTGTACTCCATTTCTTTCTGAAGCACTGATTGGTTAAAGTTTTATTTCTAAAGTATATTCCTGAAAAATGAATGCATACAATAATAAACATGCTGCAAAATAAACTGTGAAGCAATGCTTGCCAGGTGCCCCCCCTTCTTTTTTCAATTTTTCAAGACAATGTTTTTTTGTGTAACAATCCTGGCTGTCCTAGAACTCCGTTCTGTAGACCAGCTTGGCCTCAAACTCACAGAGATCCACATGCCTCTGCCTCCCAGGTGCTGGGATTAAATGTGTGCNCCACCATGCCTGGTTGCCAGGCTGCACAGTCATATGACAGTAGACATGAGCCAATGAGCATTAGCACAACATGTAGCACGGTTCTATGTTGTCCCATCCCCTGTCAAGTGTGTGCTGTGCACTGAGGCAGTCTTATTTTGTATTACATTGTGTGGGCTGGTCTTCAGTTCTGAAAAATTGTGTCTGACAGAGTCTGTATTGGCAATTAGCTGGTAAGGACAGCGAAGGTATCTCAGTTGGTGATAAAATGCATGTTTATGTATATTTTCAAAGAATTAATCAAGTATAGTTGAATAAATGATAGAGAATGGTTTCTTTTATGCCTTGGTATTGTGANAGTCATAGTGAACCTATAGCTGAGAATGACAGAACAATGTTACTTTGATGTTGACTGGAAGGCCCTGAGATGTGTTTCAACTCCATGGGATTTAAAGAAAACAGAAAAATAACTACAAAATATAAATGCTAAGGAAGTATTTATAAAGAATATATTCACGGTCTATAATCAGACCTAAGATTGTGGACCTCTGGATGAGAGCATGCAAACTATAGGCTTCCAAGTATTAATGGCAAATATTGATTCATAAAAAATTTTATGACCTAAATGACTAGCTACAGAGCTAATGACCTCTTAAAGATAACAAATTAAAATACTGAGATACCAATCATTAAATCAGTGAATAAACAATAAGCACATTTCCATTTATAAAAGAGAATCAGTATTAAAATAAGTTCTTTAGACTTCCAATTCAAAGACTTTTTATTTCTAAATCATAAAACTGATCAAAATATAATCAGGGGCTGGAGAGATGGCTCTGCGATTAAGAGCACTGGCTACCCTAACAGAAGACCCAGATTCGATTCCAGCCCCCACATGGTAGCTCACAACCATTTGTAATTCCAGTTCCATGGTATCTGATGCCTTCTTCTGGCATTACCGGGCACTACACACATATAGTGAACAGCTGTATACAGACAAAACACACATACACATAAAAAAGTAATGCCTCATTCATTAGTTTTTGCTTTTATTGTCCACAAGAAAACTAGAGAGTTTTTTGCTTGCTCAAACCCATCCAAAATTCAGGAAAATTGAATAATCTTGAGAATTTTGTTTCACAGTCATGTCTCTTCTGTGTGCAAGGGATTACTATGAAGTAAAGACATCCCTGTGAGTTCACATAGTACAGGACATTGAGAATTAAGTTGAGATCATTACTTTCTTAAATATCTGATGGTGTACTTTTAACCTATATTTCACTCATCTGGGACTATGGCATTAATATTCTTCTTTATCACTCCCATTTCCCATTTCTTATGGAATACAGCTTTATACTGTCTTTTCATTTTAAGAGATCTGATGAACAATGAAGGTGAAATAGATGTTTCCTTTGCCCCATCACCTCAGCCTGGTCATGCAGCTCCATAATCAGTTCATACAATGCTCCATGGCCTATGGGTCATTTTAATAATGGTCCTTATTCCCTCTATTGATTCCAGAGTAGTCAATACATATCCTCTAGTTAATTTGAGGTTTTTTTTTTGTCATTGTGGTCAGTGTATATGTCCCTTGGAAATCAAGTGCCTTAACTATCTTGGATGTAGGCTCCATGTGTGTGTGTGTGTGTGTGTGTGTGTGTGTGTTCCTTCAGGAAAGTGAGAGTCTGGTTTGTACCTGGCATAATTGGAGTTATAAGCAGAGAGCATGTCATCATGCCCCCGAAGGAAGGACAAATGACAGACGTGGTGGGCAGTGAAACAGTAAACTTTTCTGTCATCACTTGGAATCCATCACACACTGGAGAAAAGGCTCTGGGTATCAGTTTACTGCTGGTGAATAACAGCTGGAGATATTCAAGTGTTAAGGGAATAGCTGCTTTAAGCCACACTGGGTGGCCTTAAGAAGAGAAATATGGTATTCTTTAAGTCAAAAACCTTCACCCTGAGGTCTGTAACTAGTTGTTCTGGTAGAATCTTTTGATGCTAACAGTTACAGACCAGCGAGAGCTAAGAAACAACTGAAAGGCTGGTCATAGGCTGCCAAGTCAGCACATTACTTAGTATATCTTCTTTCCAGGTTTCTGGTAGAAATATTAAAGTATTAAATGGGACAAAATGAGACATGGAATATTGAATTAGGGGAGGCTGGAAATGTTTGAATGTTTTAAATAGTTATGAATGCCAAAAATCTCTAAACTTCCTTTTCTTTGTCTTAGAGTGCCATTCCTTCCTTGTTTGAGTCAGTTCTCTTCAGTTCCTAACCCTCTGTCCTTCATGTTCATCTCAAATCAATAACTAGATTTGGATTCAGCAGAGTCAATTATGATGACAATCTTTATAATAAGTTTATATAACAAAACAAATCCATCTACCAATTTATGTAATAAAATACCTAAGGGGAAAATAGATGGCACTAGATTCTGAACCTGCTCAATCAAAGAGCAGAGAAAAATACAGTTAGGTTAGTCTAATCCTTTTTTTTTGTTAAACATAGGCATAAGGCAATTATCTGAAATCATGGAGAAGGCAAGGTAGTTGTAGTAGTTTGAATGAGAAGTGACTCCATACACTCAAGAACTTGAACACAGGGTTCTCAGTGGGTGATGCTGTTTGGGGGAGGTTTAGGAGTTCTGGAGTTGCCGTAGGAAGTATGTCAATGGGGGAGGGCTTTGAGATTACATGACTTCACTTCCAGGTCCCTCTCTGCTTCATGATTATGGTAAAGGATGTGTTTTCGAAGCTTCCAGATGCAGTCTCTTGCCTCCCCACCAAAGTAGACTCCATTCTTATGGAAGCATAAGCCCAAATAAACTCTCTCTTCTACAAGTTGCCTTGGCCATGGTGTTTATCACAACAACAGAAAAGTAACAGATATAGTAGTTCTAATGCTTTGGTAGGTTAGGTAACCAGAAACTCTACAGAAATGTGATTAGCCTAACAAAAGTTAAATGACATAAATTGTTTGGCATAGTATACGGAGTAGAATTGAAAGACATTATTTATAATATAAATTGTACATTTTGCCTGTGTCTCAGAAAAAGGACACAGAAGACAACTCCTTCATTAAAGCTTTGAGAATGATACCTCAGTGATGGAACCAGAGGTATCATTAGGACTTCTGTTTGGGATATGTTCAAGGAAGCATTGACATTGAGATGTCCTTCCTCCTTCCACTGGGAATGTGAAAGATCTTGTGCTGAAGGAAGGCAGGTGCAGAGTGGTCTAGCAGTCAGCCTCCAGGGGCTGGGTATTTCTGCTTTCCCTAACCTTGACTTATTGATCTTGAAACCTACAGATGGGAAGCATGTGGGAAACTCACAAAACTACTTATGAATTCTAATAAATTCTCCATGTCTGAGGAATAAGCTTACAAAAATAGGAGACAGAGTCATTACACTATTTTCTGGCTTGTCATCACTTTAGGCATATAAATATGTGCTGAAAAAGGGCAGTGCATGTAAACTTTTCACTTGTTTTGGGGTATTGGCTGCAAAATGACTAATTTTTGGCAAAGAAGAATGGCATTGTGGTTTTTCATGGTCAGAGCCAAAGCTTATGGTGTTCTGATGACAAATGGAATCTTGACCCAGGTCCATCTCATATTAGGCACAGTGGGCTCTACAGATCCATTTTCACTTCTACTTTCTGAATGTATTCTAGGAAGTCATTCCAGGCAACTGGCTATTACTCACAAGTGTTTCCTGTTTTATAAATAACATTATCTTCAAGGAAGGAATCAGAATGGTCACTTTTCTAGAGCAACACAACATTTCTATAGGGTCCCACAGATTAATTCTAGCAAGAATGGCTGAAAAGATAAGGAGTGGTCATTTCCTACACAGTTCCATTTAACTCCCCAATTAGGCTGATGCAGAAGACAGATGGGTCTTGGAGAATGGGAGGAGATTATCATAAGCTTAATTAGGTGGTGTTTCCAGGAGCAGCTGCTGTTCCAGATGTTGTCTTCTGACTAACTCTAATCAATACAGCCCCTGGCAATCAGTCGAGGCTGCAGTACAATACCTCTACCTGGCAATCCATAGGACCCAGTAGATCCAATGAAGCTTGAACAGTTGGTAGCAGATTGGGATGTTTTATGGAGCCCCAGTTGCAAATTCACAGT
>LZPO01108637.1:29874-45738 GCA_001675575.1 Neotoma lepida
GTAAAAAGTTGTGTGAAAAGGATGGGAATAAAGATGGGCTGGATCAAGTTGCTCCTTAGAATCCTATTACTGTTGTGTTCTCTGCCTGGTGGATGTTCAATGATGATGCTTCCTGGTACAGGGTCTTGCAGTTTTCTGGGGCATCCTTTCCTCTGCTTTCCCATCATCCTTCCCTTGACCTGTACAATGGCTGAAGATTTCTCTGCCTAATTGGACTGATTATTCTCTACTCTCAGCTCTAGGAATTTGGTGATACTGTCAGGGTAAAAAAATTTGTTCCTATTCTGTATAGCATTTTAGGTCAGGACCTAAAGTAATCCTAGATAATTGTTCTTTCTCACACTTGGTCATATCTGGCCCAATGGACACTTCATTCTTTGCCTACACCCATCTTTTTCCTACCTCACCTAAATGATTGGTCTATCTATGAATGCTGATTCAGCAATAACACGCTTTCATTCTTCTACAATGCTGCCAGTGGGCCCACTTCTTAGACTTTCTTGCTAAGCGACAATAAAGGGACAGGTGTACCAATACCAAATGATGAGTTAAGGACGGATACTCAATTCTTGGAGTTGTCTTTTAAAAAGCCATTTCTTGACTATAGACAAATTAAGCAACATGCCCTCCTCCAACAACTCTCTCCAAAAACCTGTCTTAGTTTCCATACTCACTTTCCCCAGGTCCTTCTATCTTGTGTGTGCTTTGAACCCACAACTTTCTGACTCAACTCCCTCAAAGAATGGAATTAGAGCTGTGTACCCTGACATCTGGCTGGATTCCTCCTAACTTGTGAAAAGATGTGTTGTCATCTCNGAGTCTGAAANATTAACTTCCTACTNTGATAGCTTGTTTAAAACCTCACTTCAAAGCACNTTGTCTATTATTTTTACATTTCAGCATCTCACTTTAAGATCCAATTATATAATTCTATTAGATTGTCATGTCTAAGAAAGAATGTTCATCCCTTGGCTCCTCAGTTTTACCATGGAGGGGAACTGATCTGTTGTCTTGCTAGGAAGAGGAAATAGTTCTTTTCTTCTCTTCTACCCAAGGAGAGCTACTAGTGTGAATTCTGTGGGAGAAACAAGACACAGGCCCCAGCTACATTCCATGTACTAATAGACAGATTAAACCCTCAAAAGGAGATGTGGACCGGAGATTCTTAATCCATGAAGTCACACTGTGATCCCGTCTGAGCTCACTTAGGTCAATGTGGAGTTGTAAAAAATTGAGCAACAGTAAAAGGTTCTGACTGTGCAATGACCAAAAACTGGTTCAAAATCAAATTCATAATGAATCTGAGGTTAATCTGGCAATGCAGGCTCACATCATATCTCATGACTCCCCTGTAGCTTAGGTTTTAAACACACAACATGTGCATTTTATATACACATGCCATCACGCCACACAATGCCAATGAATGCTGCCTACAACACCATGGCTCAGATTCAAATCTAANNTATGGTATGAATTATAATGGTTTTACTGTACATTTAAAGTTTCTGCTGTTCACACATAATGATTTAATTATGGAAAACTCAGACTTTTAATAATCATCACTCCACAGCATATAACCATTAGCATCATATTAATATATCTTAAAATTATATTGTGTTAGAAGGTTTGCTTCTTTGAAAGTTACTGTTTGAAATTTTGACTTGTTTTATCAAACACCACGAAGTGAATTTGGGTTTGGGATTAGCACAGAATTTCCAATAACTTTTGAAATGGTCCTAAATATACTTCTACATCTTGTATTATGTATTTAGGCAAAGCAACATTTTCAACATTGGTGATAAAATAAAAATATCAGTCATTTCTGAAAATGCTGAAGGTGTTCTACATCTTGAAATACTGAATATTCAGCCAAGATTTACTTAAGCAAAATCAAATAAGCACATCCATCTAATTACTATACAAATTTGCTTTAATATTTAACAAAGAATGAAATTATATGAATATCAAAAATTGTTCTAAAATAAAATTCTTATGTCTTTATCAGTATATTTGATTTGTAAACCTATTTAATAGAAGTATATATCTCGAGTCATCTAAAAATTTTGGGGGATAAAATGGGAAAACATTAAAGATTTCCATTTTGGATACCNCTTCTCCTCTTGGAATGACCCATCCTTTAAGTCCCCTAGAGGAGAGANTCTTCCATGACAGCACTGGGACTTTCAACCCTGAGGGGATTTAGGAAGTCCTACTGTGCTCTGCAGTTGTTACTGGACAGCTCTACCTGATGGTATTATACTTGGCTCCTGCCTTTGTGCTTAGACTCTTGGCTGCCTGGAAGAAATGTTAATGAGCTTCTGAAACCAAACCTTTTACATTGTAAAGTACGATCTGACTTTTAATGGGTAAGAAAAAAACCCCTACTTTTCTGCAGCATAATTCAGCATCTTTCACAATGGATTGAAATAAACAGAGATTTTGTTGACATTCCCTCCATCATAAGTGCTCTTTGAGGAGGGTAATTAAGTACAGAGCTTAATTCAGCACGGTAAGCACAGTACTGGGAACATTAGGTCTGTAACCAATGGACGAAAAAGGTGGAGACATTCCAGACTGAGAGTTTAGCTGNAACAAAAACACAAAACAGAGGAAAGTACATTACCGGGACTGTTTGCCCCCCTCACCCCACCTTGAGCTCAAAGAGAAAGAGCACGGGGAACATAATGGGAATGGGTAGGTGTTATTAAGGTGGTTTAGTCTGGGGTTTTTAAAGATCCTCATATTCCTTGCAAAAAGCTTAGATGCAACATAGGAGAGGGCAGGGCAAAGATAATTAAAAGCTTGGGCAAACATGTGAGGACAGAGGAAGGTCTGAATGCTAAGAGATGCAGAAGGGCCTTAAGCAGAGGGCCCTGGGAGTACTGAATGGGTTAAATGCCCCCAGTCTAGGCTATGGGAGGAGGAATGGGTTTGAGCCATCATGTTCTTCTCTATCAGCCACTGTGGGGTGTCCCTAGAGGGGAAAGGGGCACACAGATCTTCCTCTCTCAGCCCATGCTGGGTGTTGGTGAGCATATTCAAACTTCTCTTCCCTTATTAAGTTGCTACTGTGCCCAGTAAAAAAAAAAAAAAATCACCCACCCTCAGGATAACAGCAAATCTGGCTCTTACTTCCTCCATGTTTGAGAGCTCAGGTACACAGAGAAGGTAAGAAATCTAGTCAGCTTTCCAAAATCCTGACTGAAAACTGACAACATCTAATGTTTATTTCTGTAGCCAGTCTAATGACTAGCTTTGTCTTTTCTCATCCCCCAAAGCAAGTCCCTGGAACCGCTGGAAACATCACACATTTAAAATCAGTTTCCTAGATTTCCAATAAAGGGCCTGCCTGGTCATGGAAGTGAGCTTCCCTTAGGACCTGATTTAACCATAAGAAATACAGAGAATATATGCATGGAATTGACAAGCATGTAAGCAGTTATATCCCAGTGCAGTGAATACCATGGCTTTGGGTGTCAGGGGAAGGCCAACGAAAGAGACACTTGAAGGGAATCACTCTGGGATCCAGACATGACCTCTGTTTGTGTTCTGGATTTTCTGCAAGTTGTTAGAAGAAAGCACTCTCGTGGATGGCTACCAGTGGGAGCACTTGGTTTGTTGTCACCCTCTGAAGGTCACAAAAAACACTATTCCATATCATCTGTATTTTCCTCTAAGAAGCTTCTCAAAAGTTCGGCTGTGGTTGAAACCACACTGAAAGTTTTTGGCTAAACATTACAACTATAAAAACCATGTGAAAAAGATCTTAGGAAAACAAACTCAAGAATATGCTTACCCTCTTCAGCCACTATGTGTTATGACTGGAACTCTCCTGTGACTCACTCATACTAGGGGAACATCTATTTGTAATCCATTACTAACTGACAATTAATTTGTTCTAGACTCCACCTCCCACCATAGATCTTGTATGTCTATGCTTCATTATATTTTATTCTGCCCGTTTTCCTTTGCTTTTAAATTTCCATTTTTTAAAATAAAAATAAAACTTGTTATTCTATGTTTTAAAAGTATCAGTCAGGTGTGATGGTGCATGCCTGATCCCCAGCACATGAAGGCAGAGGCAAGAGAACCACTGAGAGTTCTAGGTCAGCCTGGACTGCAAAGTGAGTTAGGGTGAGATGCTGTCTCAAAGAAAATGCCCAAACAACAAAACAGCTGGCAGCAACAAAACCCTCTGCCCCCCAAAACTCATAAAGTATCATCTCAAATAACCCACATGGGGCTGCTTCTGGTTATACTATGTGGACTATTTGAGTAGAAATTGTCTTTGCTGTGAATGCCATTTACTTTTATGATAGGGTGATAAAGTGACTTAGTGTTTCTATTGTGTGATAAAACACTATGACCAAAAGTTACTTGAGGAGAAAGGGTTTATTTCACTTACATTTCCAAGTAGCCTTCCATCACTGAGATAAGTCAGGGCAGGGACTCAAACAGGGCAGGAGCCTGGAAACGGGAGCTGATGCAGAGGCCACAGAAGAGTGCTGCTAACTGGCTCCCTCATCATGGCTTGCTCAACCTTCTTTCTTATATCACCCAGGACCCACAGCCCAAGGGAGGCAACATCCACAGTGAGCTGGACCCTCCCACATGAATCATCAATCAAGAAAATGCACCACAGGCTTTCTCACAGGCCATCTGGTAGGGGCATTTTCTCAGCTGAGGTTCCTTCTAAAATGACTCTACTTTGTGACCAGTTGGCATAAGTCTAGCCACTGTGGTAGTTTTGCAGTGATTGTCACCAGAGGAATGGTTAAAGTTACTTTGTCCTGTCTCTCCTTCTGAACCTTGAGAAGATAAAAACGTAAACTTGTAAAAGGTTCACATTCCTGATATGACAGTACGGAGAAAGACATATCCACACATAAGATGTGATGTATAGTTATTAATCAGAGAAGATCATATAAACAAAAATAAAGTACTAGGATATTTATATGTGTGTATCTACATATATTAAACAAAACTATAAATATGTTTAAAAATTAGCCAGAAGCCAAATTTAGGAGCAGACAACTGTTTTCTTCTGTCAATGTAATGGAATAAGGCTATAAAATGAACAACACTGAAATATGTACAAGTTGTGTGGCTCACATAAATCCAGTTTTGATGTATGTGCTTGGTTACAAGACACTCTCCGTTTTGGAAGATTGTTGCAATCTTCTTGGTGGGTAGGGCATATATTTTTCCTGCACAATAATTCAATATTGCTCACAGCAGTTTGAAATAAATGGAATCTTGGTTGACATCTCTTCAGACAGACGTAGAATTGTTGGCGCTAATACTGCTAGCTTCTACCACCGAGGTTTACCTTGGAAATGCCTGACCGATGGGGCTCCCTTTTGCCGTTTCAAGGCCATTTCTCTGAACATACCTTTAAAAGCACAGCACAGCCTGGGAAGACCTAGGACTACCTCAAAAGTCCAGCCCGGTCAACCTTAGAAGGTCAGTCAAATAGCAGGTGAGGCCGAAGGAGGCTGGAGAAGAAATCTGCAGCTCTACTGTAGCCCTCGTATGTATGACTCAATTTCTGGCAGCCACGAGCTCAAAGCTCCTCATGGGGCAGCTTCATAATTAAATGTTAAAATGAAAGTGTGCTTCTGTGAAGGAGCACACACTGATTTCCAAAGCCTAATTTAATATTCGTCTTCAGAGCTCACAGCTTAGTAGAAAATTCAGCCTTAAGATTCTGCACACTTAAGCAGGTAGGGTCTGATTAAGAGGGTGCCTGGCTTTCCAGACACTGAACTCCAGGGCTCTTTCTTGGCGTGTACGTGGTTTATGGATATTGACAACTGGATCTGTGGATTTTCTCCATGCTGATACATCATGGTATTGCCAGTGTTTCCTGGAAGAGTCACCAGGCAGAAATGTGAACTGAGGTCAAGCAAAGCATGTTAGTGGTAGAAAGTTCCACAAGACAATAGGGTGGTGACCACTAGGTGTTTGCACAACACCCTGGCCTCAGTGTGAAGGACGCATCCCTCTCGAGACTCTGTGTGATGCCAACACTCATTTATGGCTGACTGAACAATAGCATGAGTGTGTGTGTGGAAATATTAACTACACGGGGAGGAGAAACAGCAAACCAAAGCACAGAAATGAAGCAAAGTACCCAAAAATGCATAGAAAAGATAATGGAAGCCGGCCATGTCTGAGGTTGCGGACTACCATTTAAAGTATCTGNTTTTTTTGTTGATGCTGTGTGATTTTGGGGAAGACATTTAACTTCTCCTGGTCTCAGTTTCCCTCTGTGGATGCATTCATATAATTCATGGAATGTTTTATAATTCCAACATCCTAGAATTCTATTTTCTCATTTTAAGTTTCAGTCAGTATGTTGTTTGATTTTANTACAAAGAAATAAAAACGTGTCTTATTTTTTGATAAACTGTGACAGGTTAGCAAGAATATTCGTTTTGAAGGCACTCAAAGGCTCCAGATTTACAATTCCTCAACCTACCACACAAACCATCTGCACAGTCTCCTAACCTGCTGAATTTGAGAAAACAGAGGAGGTGCAGAATGCACACTGCACGGGAAAACCTTTTCTATGAAGCAGTCTAGACGATACAGTGCCCTTTCAATGCTTCCTAATGAATATACTAAAGTAAATAGGATGCTTTGTCTTGACCTGTAAAAGGACGTTTCCTGTCCTGACTGCCTGGGACAGGAAATAACTGATTCAGAGGCTGAATATGAATGATAAATGCTTGGTCAATAGCTCAGGCTTGTTACCAGCTAATTCTTACATTTAAATTAACCCATTTCTATTAATCTATGTATTGCCATATGGCTCATGGCTTTACCTGTTCTCTAGAATGTCTTGCTTCCTGGGCAGTTTGCTGGCTTCTCTCTTGACTCCATCCTCCTTCTTCCCATCATTCTCAGTTTGGCTGTCCTGCCTAACTTCCTGCCCAGCTACCATCCTGTCAGCTTCTTATTAACCAACAAGAATAATACATATACATAGTGTAGAAAAAGATTGTTCCATAGCACTGACCATTAAAACTACCGGGGACAGCTATGAGTACAGTCCAAAACTTATGTGAAAACCTCATTTCCATTACATTCTGAGACACAACTTGGAAAAGGTAAATAAAGTTCAATAGTATATTCAAGACTTTTAAATTAACAAAATAAAAGTCGCTTTTGAGGTATCAGCTAAGAATTCACACCACATTCAAATGAAGCCACCCCTTCCGAGGGGGTTTGAAATTTTCCTAGTTTATGAGAGAGTATACGTTAATGGGCAGATGAAGCATTCAGCCGGAATTCAGGGAGCTTAGGTTGTAGCTGGATTCATCTGTTTCCCTCCAGTACTTTCAGCACTCTCCACTCCTGTGTCTCTCTCTCCATATCTGTTAAAATGGGATAACTGGGATACTGGAATAATGATCTGGGAATGTTGTTCAACGGTAGAACAACTGNCCACCATTCGTGAGGAACTGAATTCACGTCCACTACCTCAAAACAACAACATTAAAAATTTCAAGTTTTGTCTATGATCTTGTATGATCTTTATTTAAAATCATTTGATTGATTGCATGCATTGATAGGCATGTGCATGCCACAGCCTGGTCCTAGTCCTGGTCTGTCTACCAGAGGGAACTTGGGGATCAACTCAGGTCATCAGGATTGGAGGTAGGCTCCTTTCCCTTCACGTTGATGCAGCTCATCAGAACTAACTTCACTCTCTATGCTCTCAGCTCACTCTGCTCACATATACCCTGGAATCCCACCACAAAGCCTAATGCCAGATAAAATATGGGTTCAGCAAATCCTTTAAAAAAAATTCAGAATCGTAGTCTTGAACTAGGATATAAATACTCTTCAAAATTTACCACTCAGGAGCTCTGGAACAAGACCCCTTTCTTAAATAATAAACATGAGATGCTGTTGTAGAACACAAGACTCCTCCGGATACTGAGCAAATTGTCTCATTCTGCCAGGGTGACCCCTTTNCTAGATGCAGAGCTTAACCTTCATGTAGAAGGCACAAGAGCAGAGCATATGTGGACTTCCTGGATTCTCACTCCCCTCTCTTGCTTGGCTGGGCCCTGTGGCTTCTGATTCATTTCTGTGTGTGTTAGAGAGAAGCAGAGCGGGCTTGAAGACNGAGGAAGGTGGCAGCTTTGAGGTGCAGGGGACCCTTGTCATAGGAATATCATTGAAGGGAGGACAGGAAAGGGGGCTTCTGTACAGCTCCCATGTTCTCAGATCTCAGAAACATTAAGAAGCCCTCAGACTGTGTTCAGAATATGTCATAGAGTTATGACACCATTCTTATTTACTCAGCATCCCCTATCCCATTTGACAGCAGAAATATGTTTTTCACTCATATTGAATATGGTCTTTTGGGTAAGTCTGAGCTCTCTGGAATGAGAGCCAATAAATTCCATATGCACAGGCATGAGATTAGAGGCTTATGAACATTTCTCTCAACTCACCAAATTTCTTTCTATATGGAAAGTACAAGGAGCTCCATATAATTCATGGAGCTCATGGTTTTCCTTGTGGGAATGTAAAATTAACTTGGACTACTTATTTTTTTTTTATGAGATCAAACTAGACTTACCTGATTTTTTCACTCTATGGAAAAAAATTGGCTTCCTGTTAATTGCATGTGCAGTCTCAAAGCTCTTTATAGAATATTTCTTAAGTGATATTAATAGTAATGGTAGATTTTTATTAATAATACATAATAACAATAGCACTCATTAAAACAACATCAGTTAAGTGATTAGAGACACGGTTAGAGTTGTGGTTAGAAAATGGTCCTGTAGACATCAATCCTGCTGAAGTCATTTATTTTTTTTTCTTATCAAATGGAGATACTTTAATGACCGATTAAGAGCTTAATAAAATTCTGCCCTAATTGCATAACTGTGGACTGGGGGTTTTGTTTGTGGGAATGTCCTTGGTGGTGTCTTATGATGAGGTTTCCCAGGAGAAAGAACAGAAAACAAAGGATCATTTGCAAGCTGCTCCTGAGTGCGCCATGGTTTTCTTTTTTCTTCCTGCACTGAAGTTACCATCAGTAGTGGAAATGAGCAGGCTCCTGTCTTTAGTCCCAGCTTTGTTATACAATGCCAAGTGACCCTATGACAATGTCTTTGAGGCTTGCTTTCTCAAATGTGTCAAGTGAGGATTATGTATACTTGGTAGAAGTTTTTTTTTGATTACGGAGCAACAATACTAGCTAGTGTTCTACTGAGTGCCCTCTGAGACTCCTCTGGCCATTCTCACCTTTGTCCCAAGGCTCTCATTTCCAGGGTTATTCTCTGCTTACGTTGTGCTTATGCAGCTTCTTGGGCACAGGGAAGCCTCCTATGGGCATGCAAGCTAAGCTTAGAGTACCCACACTCCAACCACTTCTCTGCTTTCTCTGTCTACCTCCAGACAACTGATGATAAGCAAGATCAATAAATTCATCATAAGCCGAATGGTGGAAAAGCCAGGCCAGCTCTTGAGTCTTTCTTCCCGGATTACTTCCTTATATATGAGCATATACTAAAATAGGTATGAAACCATATATATATATACATATATACATATATATATATACATATATACAAGAAGAAGAAGTACAGATGTTAAAATTGTAGAAAGATCAATACAAGGTAGAGAGTCATGATGAGAAACAAACACACTAAGAAAAGTGTGGTAGAAAGTCTACTGACATTCAGGATGAAAAATTTAAGCCCTGAGGTTCTAGGCAGAGAAAACAAAGCGAGGAGCAGTAAAAATATTTAGGGGAGATAAAGTACCTAAAATGTAACTCTTAGGAAGAAAATTATATATATATAATATAAAATTATATATATTCATATTCATGGGTGTATAAATTAGAAAGTTAATAATATCAATGTATTTTTAAGTGAAACTGAGTCTTCATATAGCTTTGTCATAAAAGTATTAAGTACTAATAAAATATGAGCTGACCTAATTTATATCGAGACTCTTGGGAAATTTGCAGTTTTAAAGTGCACTCTGATCTTAACCCTCACAAAGTCAGCATCTATGTGGTCAGGCAGGAGGCTGACCTAGTGGGCAGCAATCGGAACACTTTGTTTTGCACTTGCTTTGGCTTGCCATGTGTATTTTCCCCGCTCCTGGACCCAGTGTGCCTTTGGTGAGTCTTCTCTCCATCACTTCTGGTATTTGCAATGGAGATTCATAAATGGAGATAAGAGTCTTGGAGAGAATGATTCAGTATCTGTTGGTCTTGAGCTAAGCTTCAGCTTTCATTTATAACTTCCGTTAGAAGGAGAAGGCACATATTGTCTCTCAAAAAATATTTGAAAGGAAGCTTCATTAATCATCACGTGGCCATTTCTTAGCCTTAGTCCCAAAGGTCTGGTGAGCTTTAAATCCCTAGTGACACCTGCTGGGCAGACCTCTGCCCTTGCGGCAGCATTCCATCAGCCTGCCTCTTCTTTAACATGCGAAGCTGCTGGCCAGGAGGTGTGGGGCTGGCTGCAGCCTCCTCAGCTGCCAGCCAGTCTGCTCATTGCTCATGAGGGTGACCCTTGCCTGGGCACCATATTCTTAGGGGCCTTGATTTCCTACCTGCCTAGGCTCCAGGAGTCAAATACAGAGCTATTAAGGCAAGGATGGAAAGGGGTGCTGGGTAGGGAAGAGAGGGAGAGGGCGGGGAAGGGGGAGATGGAGAGGGGCAGAGACATAGACAGAGAGACACAGAGACAGAGAGAGAAGAGAAAGATCCAACATTAGATACCCCCTAGCCCAGCCCTAAGTTACTCAACTGCTTCTTTGTCTGTAAACTCTGGGGTGAGCGATGCCACTTCAGCCGTATGTTTTGTTCAAGCACAAACCAAATTATGCTATACTTGCGTATATCTGAACATATTGGTTTATCTTACATAGAGTTTAATTGATGCAAACTTGAACTTCAGTATGTTAGATTTTCAGGGAAAACACCATCCTGCAATTTAGATTGCTGTGTTTTTCTTTGAACAAAGAAAAAAAAAAAAGAGCAAGTCAATTAGAACTCTGCTTCCTTTATTTCCTCCACACTCTCCAACCACTACAAAAATCATGTTTAACCTCTTGTCGTGTGACTTCTCCTGTCCTTTCCCGTCCAATGGCAAAATTTCTCTCTGAGCCAACATCTGCATCCTTGGACAGATGTACTTGTGTGCAAAGTCCGTGTTAGCTGATCAAGCATGGCTTTGTTTGCACTTAGTCGTTGCTCACCCAGCACTGTGTAAGTGGTTTTGCATATTAACTAAGTGCACAGTAACCTTTCTCTACCTCCTTAGAGCTCCACCCCCTCCCANCCGCCGGGGAAATCAACACTGTTACTCGCTGAGGAAGCTGCCAAGAGGTTGCCATGGCAACTGTTCAGCTTTCAGCAGCTACTTTTCTGGTTTGAAGGGGAGGGGAGAGGAAGGGGGAAAAAAGCACCACACACCCAACAAACTGAGGAGAACTAGGCAGTTTTCTGATCAGAGTTCAGATAAGGAAGGTCACAGTAATTTGTGGGCACTGACTAAAATAACCCCACGGATAGGAGAGTTACCACATAAGAAGCAAACTAAAAAGGTAAGTGCGATTCGAAGGCAATAATTAAGTTATTTAGTAGTGGTCACAAGCTGAAGCATTTCGAATTTTATCAGCCTGTGTCATCTGAGATGTTATCTCATGAGTCTTTTCGTTTTCATCCTGAGCCAAATAACGATAATTTTTATGAGATTCCAAACGTCAGTGAAGCAGTGCAGGAGGGTAAGCCAGCCCCAGAGGGGGGACGCTCACATCTGAAAGTCATTTTCCAGAACTTCATTCAACGCAGGAACAATGCGGCATTGAGGCATAAGGAGCTGGAACTATGTGCAGTGCCAGGTCAAAACACAGCCTCCCGGCTCCACTCAGTGGGGTGGCTGGCTAGGTGTGCCAAGACTCAGTCTGATTTCAAAGGACAGGCTGGGTAGGGTTAGGCAGGAAAGGGGCAGAGAGTCAAGAAATGGAAGTTAAGAAACCTGATGCCTGTGGGTTGTAGAGACACAGAAAGCGGCTCTAAACAGAGTCCAGACTCCCAGATCCTCAGCAGAGTAGCTCACAGCTCAAGATGACTCTTGGCAGAGAGCTGGAGGGTGGGGCAAGGTGGGGCCCTGAGCACTAGGGTGGAAGGACTTGGAAATTATGCCTCATTCTTTTTACTCTTCTGTCTGTCTGTCTCTCTGTAATACCTGCTCCCGCTGGCCAGCAAGCTTCCCAGCATCCTCTGCATTCAACCTTCTCCCGCATTATTGAGCCCCTTCCAGAAACAACATAAGAGAACATCCTGCAGTAGCCATTCTTACACAGGCTACCTCCGGCATCTTCGATGTGTTTTTCAAAACTTAGCTGCAGCTACAGCATCCAGACACGTTTAAAGGAACCAATTATAACACGGAGAAAAGAGTAAAACAAAACAAAACAAAAAACAAAAAACGAAACACAAGATGGGGCTGGGCTGTGAGTGAATGGAAATGCAATACCATCCCTCCTGCTACACACACAGGGGGAGATGCTGTTACTAACATATGTTTTCTTTTATATTTTATTTAATTTTTAAGAATTTTTTCATGCAGCCCTGGCAGAGTAGTGCAGAAGCACTTGGGTCTCGGATGCCAGGACCTGTTAAAGGAGTTATCATTCAATACCGTGATAAGGTATCATATGTTTGAACAAATCCTAGCTACTTCCCTACATGCACAAACTTATGTTCTATCTTTGCCATACTCCCACTTTCTGTGGACTTCCATTTCCAAGTTGATTCTGACAAGCAGAAAATTGTTGGGGTAAGAAAGAAGAGGTGGAAAAGGCCAGGAAAGAAATGTCCATAAATAAGGAAAACATGCAATGACTGAAGCCAATATTCTTCAAGGTGGAGTTCAAAAGTTTACATGATGTCTAAGATGAAAGATCTTCACAGATGACAAGCGACAATGAGACCGAAGTGTAAAGATGTCAAAAAAGAAAGAAAGACCAAGAACCTATAGCCATTTATTCTGACAAAGTTGTGCAAAGTTCTAAAGACTAAGAAGAACAATAGGTAATGTCGAAAATGTAGCCTTAATGCCGGACCATTTCCCCGTGAAGCTAGAAGAAAGTTCTAAGCGTTAAGGACAGAGTGTAGCCTCCCCTGTGTCACTGATGTAGCTAGAGGCCCTGTCTTACATAACCATCACAGGATACAGAATGACAGTTCCTCAGCCTACAGTAAATGTGATGAGATTATCTTATCAGCCTTGTTCTCCTGAGTATTTCTACAAGTGCAGAAAACCATCTGTTAATATGACCTGTCTGCTAGACCCTCACAAAGCACAGGGCACGGGTATTAGTATTCAAAGACATTCCTCCTTCAGATGATCTGTTGGAGGCCTACCAAGTTCAGTCTCTCCAGCCAGTTGAGGCCAGGAATGAGACACAGAGAAATAATAAGGAAGAAGGAATGAGAGTGCGCAGAGAGAAAAATCAGAAATTTGTTGTAACTCAGCCACAGATTCTTTCAACTGACCTGATCTAATTCCAGCAGCGACTCTGTCTGTGAAACCCTGCCACAGCTGAATTTATTTTTGTTTTGCCTGTTCAAAGGCAGTGTACAGAGAATGCAAGAGTGCATCACCTTCAGGGAAAGGACTGCAGCGTGTATTACAAACCGCCACCACCCCCCAACCCCATGTGGAAAGGTTAATTTGAATAAGGCTGCTGCTTCCACAAATAGAACAGTAACGGCACACAGAGGGATGGCCAATGAGAATGGCTTCCAGTGATGTCATACTTATACCTGCTTCTTGTTATTTGCTGAATGGTAACAATGTGTTCCTTGAATCTCACATTTCATTGGTTGAGATCCCTGCCATTCTGAGTACTTCTGGAGAGTTTTAGGCACTGCAGTTTCTTTACATGCTCAGAATTTTTTTTCTTTCAGGTTTTGTACCCCCATCAACTGCTGGAGAGTGACCATTTTAAACATTTGTTCTGAAAACAAATATAGCAGACTTTGTAGTTCAGACCTGACTTCTGGGGTCTATGATACTAGATCCATTTAACCAGCAGGAACAGGATAAGACAGGATGCTTCATTGGTGTGCCAACTGAAAGAATACCTTGCCTCAGTACTGTCCCATCAGTCTATCAGAAAACAAACTTATGCCGTTTATTTTACAATGTAATCTTCCACAGAGCAGAGCTTTCTTCAAAGAACTAGGTATAAACTTTCCTACTGTGTGAGATTGGGGTCATTGAAGAAAGGGAGACGTATATGGTTTATTTTTGTCCTAAGTAGCTTTGATTTTTAAATCAATTAAGTTTTATGTCGTTAAAACTTGTGCCTCAGGTCAGTCAGGTCCCTGGGCTTTTCCAGGGAAACTCCTGCTAAGAAGCTTGGGAAAACCACAGTACCCTGAAGAGAAGGTAAGTTAGTTGTTCATGACTGAGGAATTAACCAACCTGTTAAAGGAATGAGGGGAACATTCTGGTCAGCATGAGACACAAGTATGATTGGGAGGCCAGAGGTAAATGTTGGTGTTCAAAAGTCTCGGCATTTGTGGTGATGAGGGAGGTGCAGGGCAAGTCTCTCCAGGCAAAGTCAGATCCTCAGAGAGGAGACAAAGACAAGCTGTTCACATTCAGCTGCTAGAGCAGAACGCAGACACAGAGGTTAATCCATTGCACTGGACAGCATATTAAATGCTCCAGTGAGGAGGCCAGGGCATTAAAGGACCAGTTAGCTTCTAATAGGCACAAAGCAAGGCAAGGGGCTCTTCAGGAGGTGGACAGAATGCTTGAGGATGCCTGCAGCAGACATCCCTGACTGGATATATATATTTTGAGAGAAATGTTGGGAAAAAAAAAAAACAGGTGCGCAAATTAGCAAAGATGATTCAAATTAAGAAGAACTAGAAAATACCAAGTGTTTTGATTGGGTTTGATATGTCTGCCTGCAAGCTTGTGTGTGTGAATACTTGGTCCCCAAATATTGCTGTATTAGGAGACTGTTGAGCCTTTGGGATGTGGAGTCCAGCTGGCAGACACAGGCTGATGCCCACAGGACTTTGAAGGTTATGTTCACTTCTGATTTCAGTCTGGCCCTGCACCCAAGTGCAATATGTGAAGAAGTCATACCATACGCTCTTACCATAGAGAATAGAGCTGCCTCAGCTGCCAGACCTTCCCTGCTGTTAGCGACTGTACCNCTGAAACTATGAACTAAATCAAGCTCTGCTTCCTCCAGTTGCTTTTTTCAAGTATTCTGTCTCAGTGACAAGAGAAGTAACTAGCAGACAAAGCATATTGAACATCTACATCTCCATTAAGTAGCTAACATCAGTGAGTTTTGAAATTGAAGGATCTATGGCTATGTAGACCATCACTCACCGCCTTCAGGGTCTGGTGAGAGGTTGTCTGGATGGCACAAAATTGTGGTTTTCATCTACGACACCACCCCTACACCTAAAGCTCAGGGAATATCACAGAGGAGGGAATGGGGAGAGCCAGAGGACCATGACATCTGCTCTACAATTGTGTCTTCTAGATATGACTGGGAAGCTGTGTCTATGAAATCACAAATGTATGGTTGTCTAAGTCAGCCACGCACAAATGAGAACATCANTTGACAGTCAAAGATGGATGGGGAACTTGCCCAAGCTCCACTCGTAGATGAAGAGCTACTAATGACTCCTGAGAGAGGTAGATTCAGTCTTCTCCAGGGACAAGGCTCCTGAGAGGTTGTTCAATCCCATATGGTCAGTCCTAAACACATACACGTAGGAGCAAAACAAATGGATGCAGATGGCAATTACACACACACACACAGACACACACACAGACACACACA
>LZPO01108638.1:0-11329 GCA_001675575.1 Neotoma lepida
TTTTGAAGAGTATTGGTGCTAATTTTTCTTTGAAAATTCAGTAGAATTCTGTGCTAAAGTCATCTGGTCCTGGGCTTTTTGTGGTTGGGAGACTTTTAATGATTGCTTTTATTTCACTAGGCTTGTAGGTCTGTTTAAATTATTTATTTGATTTTGATTTAACTTTGATAAATGATACTTATCCAGAAAATTATCCATTTCTTCTTGATTTTCCAATTTGGTTGAGTATATGTTTTAAAAGTATGTCCTTTGAATTTCCTTTGGTGTCTGTTGTTATGTCCCCTTTTTCATTTTTTATTTTGTTTTTTGGATATTCTCTCTGCCCTTTTGGTTATTTTGGATAAGGGTTTGTCTATCTTGTTGATTTTCTTGCAGAATCAACTCTTTGTTTTATTGATTCTTTGTAATATTCTCTTTGTTTCTATTTTATTGATTTCAGACTTCAGTTTAATTATTTCTTGCTTTCTATCCCTCTTGGATGTGCTTACATTATTATATTCTAAAGCTTTTAGGTGTGCTGTTAAGTTGCTAGTATGAAATGTCTCTATTTTATATAGGCACTTAATGCTATGAACTTTCCTCTTCGCACTGCTTTCATTGTATCCTATAAGTTTGGATATACTGTGCATTCATTTTCATTGAATCCAGAAAGTCTTTAATTCTTTCTATCATGACCCATATTTCATTCAATACAGAGTTGTTCAGTTTCTAGAAGTTTGTAAACTCTCTGTTGTTTCTGTTATGGTTGGTCTCCAGCTTTAGTCTGCAGTTGTCAATAGGAGGCAGCGAGTTATTTCAATTTTCTTGTAACTTTTAAGACTTGCTTTGTGTCTGGTATGTGGTCAGTTTTGGAGAA
This sequence comes from Neotoma lepida, assembly GCA_001675575.1. NCBI lineage: Eukaryota > Metazoa > Chordata > Mammalia > Rodentia > Cricetidae > Neotoma > Neotoma lepida. The sequence goes on from LZPO01108638.1 coordinate 857, forward strand.
AGTTCCATGAGGTGCTGAAAAGAAGGTGTATTTTATTATGGTTGGGTGAAATGTTCTGTAAATATCTTTGAGGTACATTTTTTAAATAATGCCTGTTAGCTCCAGTATTTCTCTGTTTAGTTTTTGTCTTGATGAGCTGTCAATTGGTAAGAGTGGGGTATAGAAGTCTCCCACTATTAGTGTGATGGCTCCATATATAATTTAAGCTTTAGCAGTAGGTGCCCTTGTGTTTGGGGCATAGATGTTAATAATTGAAATGTCACCTTTGTGGATTTTTCCTTTGATGGGTATGAAGCATTCTTCCCCATCTCTTTTATTAGTTTTGATTTGAAGTCTATTTTGTTAGATATTAAAACAACTATATCAGCTTGCTTCTTAGGTCCACTTTCTTGGATTATCTTTTTTATCCTTTTAGTCTGAGGTGATGTCTATCCCTGATGTTGTGGTGTGTTCTTCCAACAGACCCAATCCCTCAGGCTCATTTCTAGTGCTGCAAAAGAACACCATCTGTGACCACCCCTCTTCCTTCCCTATGCCCCCTGTGGGTCCCACAGACAATCCCCTCTTGGACTCCTTCCCCAAAATTGTTGCTGTGTCCCAGCCCCCAACTCAGGTGGACACCTCTGCCACAAGACCAGGTAGCCTATCAGTAGGCCTCTGTTCTCTCTGTTACCCCAGCACACCCAATGCCTCAGGCTTGTCCCAGCTGTAGACTACCTTCCCCTCTGTCCACACCTCCTGTGGATCCCACAGACATCCAGAAATCAGCACCTAGACCTATAATCACCCCAAACCCAGATACCTAGACAGCAGCATAAAACTCACCAATAGAGGTGAGTGACTGGTCTCCCAGCTGAACTGCCCCAGTCCCTAGGCCCTAGGCCCTGGGACATGTCCCATGCCCCTCCCCCTCCCATCTCAGCCACAGCAGCCAGCAAGCAGGTAAGAGTCCTGCAGTCAGGCTGCACCACACGTTGGACCCTGTAACCTACAAAACACACTCCTCTGCCCAAACCCACTAAGCCCATCATCCTCACCCTGGCCAACCATACACTGCAAAGCCAGCAGCCCCTAGAGGCACAAGCACCACTTGTACTAATTGTAAAAAAGGGTGAGTGATTGGTATCCCAGATAAACTGCCCCAGTCCCTAGGGCCTAAACCCCAGGACACATCCTATGACCCTCCCCCTCCAATCTCAGGCCCAGCAGCAGGACAGCAGGTTAAGAGTTCTGTGGGCAGGCAGCTCCACCACCGCTGTCACCCAATGGACCCTGTAACCTATAACACCTACTCCTTCACCCAAACCCACTGAGTCCATCATCCTCCCCCTGGCCAATCATCCCCTACAAAATGTACAGTCCCTAGAGGCACAAACACCACCTGCACCTAGTGAGGAAGAGGTGAGTGGCTGGTCTTCCAGCTGAACTGCCCCAGGCCCTAGGACCTAGGCCCCGTGACACTTCCTGTACCCCTCCCCTTCCTATCTGAGCCCTAGCAGCCAGCCAGCAGGTAAGAGTCCTGCAGGCAGCCTGCACCACCACCACCCATTGGACCCTATAACCTGCAAGACCTATAATCTATAACCACTGTCCAAACCACCTAGTCCATCATCCTCCCCCTGGCCAACAATCCCCCACAAAGCCAGCAGCCCCTAGAGGCACAAGTATCACCTGCATCAATTGATAGAAGAGCCCCTAAAAGCATAAGCATGACCTACACAAACTGGAAGAAGAGCAGCCTCCCCATGAACAGCCTTCTCCAGCAACATCAGCAGATCCTATAGGTACAAGCTCTAGCTGTAGTACCCACATCGCTAGACCCCAAGAAGACCACTACAGAGCCATTACCCAATGCAAAACACATAGAAGTTTGTTTAACTGAGGTCCTGGCCAGGGATTCCGTCCCAACTACTCGATGCAGTGAGAGAGGGAAGCAGCCCCATCCTTTGTTTCAAGTGACTTATATAGAAAAGGGTTATGTACAGAATATTACATACCAAGGGGGGGGGGGCGGGGTGAGGTTTTTTTTTTAAAGCATGCAGGGTATCTATAGAGGTATAAATATTTCATTCTCTGTGTCCTGTTTTTGCTGAGTTCAGGAGATCAGGTCTATTCCCACAGAGTTCACTCTTTGGTCAGTTCAATTTATGTCTTCTGTATCCTATTTTTGTTGGGCCCAGGATAGACTTATCATTCTGACCTTACTCTCCTAGTCAGCTCTAAAAACTCTGGTCAGGAGATACTTTTTAGAAATGGGGGGGGGCTGTCTCTTTCTCCTTTCATTCCCTCCTCTGCTAGTAACTCAAGGATACCCAGTCATGGGTTGTCAATTCTCAGTTCCCAATGTCTACTCTGAGTCAGGTGACTCATTTTTATATCCTGGTTGAGGATCTCATATTGAGTTTGAGTTCTCTGTATCATCAATTGGATGGTCCCTAACCTTTCTCTGATGAATTGCATCAACTTATTTAAGAGGCAGAGCCCAAAGGTTAGTATGAGGACCAGTAGCAGTAGGGGTCCCAAAAGAGTGGAGGTTAGAGTTGCTAGCTAGGAGGAACTGTTATACCAAGGTCCAAACTATCCCTGGTCAGCCTCCCTGTCTCTTTTTTTGCTTGTTGAGGCCTTCCCTTATTTTGGCCATAGAGTGGCCATTCTTCTCCCAGGGCTGCACATAGTCCCCTTTGTCATAAGAATTGGAGGTCTAGCCCTCATCTCAGAAAGCAAGGTGAGGGATTCTAGCATATCCAAACAGGAATTATTATTTAGTAAAGACACCAATGACATGAGTCAACATTAATTGACAAAAGTTTTTTTCAACATTAATTGAAAAAAACTCTGGCTGACAGAGTTCCTTATCTTAAAGGAACTTGGAAATGAGAATAGGGATCTTATTATTTTATCTCAGGTTCCCTATCTTTTGATCTAACATTCCAGGGGGGAATAAGGGTGATGTTTTCGCTTCTGTAATTACTTCCTGCTGATATTGGAATGTTGTTTTCAGGGCCTTAGAAAGCCAGAATGTTTGTTAAAAACAAGGAGGGGATTTGGAAGAATCCAGTTCATTGACCAGCTGAAGAAGCAGCATTTATGTTGGCTGGATTGGTCCATATCAGCTTTCAGAAAGTCCATGTGTCACAGGTTGAAGTCAGTAGCCAATGCCTGCATGTGTCTGCCAGCCAAATGGAAGCCCACTGAAACAAATATAGACTAGAGACAAATGTTAAAACTTGTGAACTTGTTTGGAATTTTTAGGCCCACAGCCTTAGGAAATATATTACTGTTATCAATCAGTAGTGAAATTCATATTGCAGAAAAAGCAAGTAACAGGTATACCTGTAAGTCTATATTCAGAAGACAACCAAAAGAAATCTAAAATCTTGAGCTCATAATCCAAACAGTAAGCAGGTATTGCTCTATTAACTTGTCAAAATTTTATTAATGTTAAATTCTGAACTTTCAATGCAATGACAATATGGTAAAGGGAAGAAATTTTGTAGTATCCTTTTATAAGAACAACCATTTCAAATTATGTTTGAAATCTGTTTGTCCCTTAATATGAAGCTTGTAAGATAAGCCTGTTTTGTCTCTTGTTTCTTTAGGAGATTTAGTAGCTTTAAGGTGTTAATGCATTGATCAATCAATTAATAAGGTGGCTGTAAACTCATGGAAGACTCTGGTTGCCTGATGCTGTTAAGCTGACAAAGCTATAGCTAGCCCAGTCATCAATGCCATCAAAGATCTGAGAAGGATAAATTTTACCTGAGTGCAGACTTCAAAATCTATTAAAAAAATAACAGAGACTATCCATTACCCAGACCACCATCATCCCAGGCTCTTGTAGTCTTCATAGCATTGGCAGAACAGTTGTCAGGACAGCATCAGTCTTGGCTGCCAGGCCCATAACGTGAAAGTTCTCCCTGTGGAGGAACAACATGGGAAAAAAACTGACTTTATCTTGTCAGTGTCTCATTCATGCAGTTTGGGCCAGATCCCTGGCAGCAGGTGTTGAATCGAGGAATCTTGTCCAGTGGTCAGTATTGTCAACAATTCAGGTGGCATCATCTTGTCATTGTTCCATATCTTCTTTTAGAGACCTTGGGAGTCATTGCTAGGGGCTAGGAGTCTCTGTTTGTTATAGTAAGCTTTTTATCAAATAATGTAAATGTCATATTCATCAGACGTTTGACGGGTTTGAGGACCATTGTCTATTAAATATATCTAAACTAAACAAACCTAGGCCTAATCTTAAAAATATCTCTTAAGTTTGGTAACAATGACCAGACCAATTTGTTATTCTGTAGATATATTAGTCAAATGGACCTCTCAGTTTCTGTTTTATTTACTTATTTTTTAAATAGTTTATAATTAAATAAGAGCTAACAGTTTATGCTTTAAACTAGTATCTGGATAGCTGGATGACTAGTATTAACTTGTATTCCTTAACACAGAGGACATGCAAAACTCAGATATTCAAAACCAAACATACATGTGGGCATATTTTTATCCATATCTACAGAGTAGACAGACATTTTTAAAACTATGAACCTTTGGAGTCTCAGTGTAAAAGTAGAATAGCAAGAGGGAAATATGAAACATGGTTTTNTATATATATATATATATATATATATATCAAATCATTTTTTATCACTATTTAAGCCTTTTCATCCTCAAACCTTCAAAACTTGCTTTTACATATTCCAATAACATATCTTGTTTTTACATATTCCAATAACATATCTTGATACTTTTTTTTTCCCAAACATTTTTTTATATTTTTATACATAAAAACCTTTATATCTTAGGTCCCATATAAACTTTATTTATATTTAAACCTCATAACTTATTTAAACTTTAAAGTACCTAAAGTTTTATATTTTTATACCATAAACTACTTTTTCAGACCCAAAATATCATTTATTTAAACTTTTATCCTCATATCTTAAGCCTTTATTTTTTTATGAAAACATTATATCATAAAACAATTTTTTTAATCTTACCCAATAATAATTTGTAACCAATTTCCTTAAATGATGGTAAATATTTGCAGCCCATTGAACTCAAATGATCAAAATTCATGTAAATTTTTTTCCTGTGGAAATAAAAACATAATATTTTTCCTAAACAATATATCCTTGGCTTGTAATGTAAAGTCAGAGCTTTTCAAAGTATACAGGGTGGTAATTTAACATTTTTTTTTCTTTCCAAGCAGTATCAGGACAGGCAAGGGTTAACAAGGGTAGCTGCTGGCTGGCAGAAGAGACCTTGAAGTTATCATAGTGAAGAACTTGGCTTAGGAAGGAAGGGAGGGGGAGCGGTGGGCATAGATTGTGTCCTTTGCTGCCAGTGTTCCTAAAAAAAGTTTTTGTTAACTCTTCTGACTAAAGTCAGATTTTCTGTTCAACAGTCACACAGTTCTTGTCAATTGCAGGCAGTCCCTGTCGCTCTGCTCAAAGCTCCCATCTCTGCCTGCACTGAGAGCGTGCACCCCCACTGTCTGTAAGAGCCTCTGGCTGGCTACAGGCCTCTCCTGCAGACCAAGACCAGCCCCACCCATGCTGCAAACCTGTTAGCAAGAGAGCTACTGAAGGAAATGGCCCTTGCTATCTCTCTCTCTCCTCTGTACGAGCCATGGAGCTTCTCTTATATGCCAATATTGACTACCCCAGCAGTGAGTCTGTTTCAAGCTCCCACGAGCTTGAAAGTCTGCCCACATGTGGAACCCTGCTCTCTGGGAACTCACCTCCCTCCTCGGAGAGGGCCCAGTTAGGGTGGCGGGAGGTTCCAGTCTCAGACCTTCTCAGGGCCTGGGAGTGAGGAACACTCAGCATGTGGCCCCACTGATGAGCTTCCCCCACCCACCAGTGCTGTGGGCCTGATAGCAATTAGGAAAGCTAGTAGACAGAAATGTGTAATATTTACATAGACGTAAGTACCGATAAGGGCCAGTAGTGAAAAGTTGATTCCTGTCTTGATCAGGGGGCAGCTCTTTTGGGAAGGACAACCACTCCAGAATCAGGAGTTTCTCCTCTCTGCATCCATTTATTCTTCTCCATGCTCAATCCTCCCCCTTAGGGCAGGGTCTGAGGGAACCACAGGGAATTCTTCAAAGGTTCCCTCCAGAGGCCAAGTTAACACTAGGAAGCACATTCTGCATTGCAAAAGGTGACAAACTTTACTTTGTAAATCAATCATTCCATTGTGAGCAGTGGCTCACACATCCTTACAGTGGGATAGGCAAAAGTCTAAGGGAGAAGAGGGGTACTGTCCCACTGCGTCTGTCACAGTCAGGTCAACAATAAGAACAATTAATACATTGCACAAGACCAAGGGCACACAAAAAAAGACTTTGTCTCAATGAGACAACCAAAAATGTTTCAAGAACAATGATGGCCTGATGTGCTCTGAGGGGAGCAACCCTCCATGCTCAGTCACACCACAAACCATCCAGACTTGAGGATCTCTGTCCTCGATCAAAAAACAGATGTTGGGGGCTTCCACATTCCCATTGGGGGCCCAGAACGTCTCCTGGGACCCCCATGATCCTTGGCTCTCCAGCTCTTCAGCTGGCTGCCTGCCACAGGCACTGTCCATTACTGGATCACTTCACAAACCAAGCGTGCTTCAGAGAATGAAAGTACAAAGCAAGACAAAGCAGCACAGAGATAGGAACAGACAGAGACACAGAAACTTACCAGCTTGTNGGAAACCCCTCAGCTCAGGTTCTGGGGGTCACGGGGGATCCCAGTTGAGCCCCCAAATGTAGTACCTACATCACTAGACCCCCCAAAAGACAACCACAGAGCCAATACCCAATGCAAAACACATAGGAGTTTGTAAAATTGAGGTCCTGGCCAGGGATTCTGTCCCAACTACTCGATGCAGTGAGAGAGGGAAGCAGCCCCATCCTTTGTTTCAAGTGACTTATATAGAAAAGGGTTATGTGCAGAAGATTACATACCAAGGGGGGGCTAGGGGTAAGGTTTTTTTTTTAAAGCATGCAGGGTGTCTATAGAGGTATAAATTTTTCATTCTCTATGTCCTGTTTTTGCTGAGTTCAGGATATCAGTTCTATTCCCACAGAGTTCACTCTTTGGTCAGTTCAATTTATGTCTTCTGTATCCTGTTTTTGTTGGGCCCAGGATAGACTTATCATTCTGACCTTACTCTCCCAGTCAGCTCTAAAATCTCTGGTCAGCAGATACTTTTTAGAAGTGCAGAGAGGAGGGTGTTGTCTCTTTCTCCTTTCACAGCCACACCAGTTAGAAAAACAGGCATAGGCAAAACTGACACAAGTTGGAAGAACAGACTCTATAGGCACAGGCACAACCCATATCAGTTGGAAGAATAGAGCCCATAAGCACAAGTAAAGGCCACACCAGCTAGAAGAACTGGATGATAACCTAGATATAGGCACCCAAACCCCTACAAACCTCAGCTGAAACAACCCTACTTGACCTGACAATCAGCCAATCACCAGAACCCTTGGCCATTCAGACCAAAAGACAATAAAGGAAACAGATAATAAAGGAACAAAACAACCTATTCAACAAAGACATCACAAGAATCAACACCTGTTTCTGTAATTATTCCAAACAAAGATGGGTAAACAGCAGTGTAAGAATAGATTCAACAACTATAGAGCAATATGATACCACCAGAACCTAGTGATTCTACAACAGCAAGATATGAACATCCCAACACAGATGAAGCAGGAGAAAACAACCTTAAAAATAACATCATGAAGATGATAGAGACCCTTAAAGAGAAAATAAAAAATTCCTTTAAAGAAATGAAGGAAAAGATAAACAAAAATTGGAAGAAATCAATAAATCCCTTCAAGAAAGTGGAAAAAAAATAATCAAACAGGTGAAGGAAACAGTTCAAGATTTGAAAATTGAAATAGAGGCAATAAAGAAAACACAAGCCAAGGGAATTCTGGAAATAGAAAATCTAGGTAAATTAACAAGAACTACAGATGCAAGCATAACCAACAGAATGCAAGAGATCAGAGACTCTCAGGTATTGAAGAAACACTAGAGGAAATATATTCATCGGACAAAGAAAATGTTAAATCCAAAAAAATTCTTAACAAAACATCCAGGATATCTTGGACACCAAGAAAAGACTAAACCTAATAATAATAGGGATAGAAGAAGGAGAAAAATTCCAGCTCAAAGGAACAGAAAATATATTGAACAAAATCATAAAAGAAAACTTTCTCAGCCTAAGGGAGAACATGCCTATGAAGGTATAAGAAGCTTAAGGAACAAATAGACTGAAACAAAAATAGTCCCTTCACCACATAATAATCAAAACACCAAACATACAGAATAAAAGAAGAATATTAAGAGCTAAAATGAAAAAAAAAATGCCAAGTAACATATAAAGGCCAACCTATCAGAACCAACTTATACCCAACTTCTCAATGGAGACCCCAAAACCAGAAGGTCCTGGACAGACAGTTTACAGACACTAAGAGACCACAGATGCCAGCCCAGACTACTATACCCAGTAAAACTTTCAATCACCATAGACAGAGAAAACAAGATATTCCATGACAAAATCAGATTTATAAAATACATATCCACAAAGCCAGCCCTACAGAAAGTACTAGAAGGAAAACTCCAACCCAAGGAAGTTAGCTGTACCCAAGAAAACACAGGCAGTAGATAATCTTGCACCACCAAACCCCAAGGAAAGGGGAAAGGAAAGACACACTACCAACAACAATAACAAAACTAAAAAATAACAGGAATTAACAATCACTGGTCATTAATATCTAATATCAATGATCTCATTTCACCTATTTAATAAAAACAGGCTCACAGGATAGAAATGAAAACAGAATCCATCCTTATGCTGCATACAAGAAATATATGTCAACTTCAAAGACATATATCTACCTAAGAGTAATGGATTAGAAAAAAGATTTTTCAGTCAAATGGACCTGAGAAACAAACTGGTATAGCTATCCTAATCTCTATCAAAATAGATTTCGAACTAAAATTAATCAAAAGCGATGGAGGACATTATATATTCATCACATGAAAAAATTCATCAAGATAAAGTTTCAATTCTGAACATTTATGCCCCAAATACAAAGGTATCCACATTTGTAAAAGAAACATTACTAAACCTTGAATCACACATCAAATTCCACACACTAATAGTCTAGTCTTCAACACCCCTCTCTCACCAAGGCACAGGTCTGACAGACAGAAACTTAACAAAGAAAGTTCCTTAATAAAGGAATTAATAGATGTTATGACTCAAATGGACTTAACAAACATCTATAAAATGTTTCACCCATATACAAGATAATATACCTTCTTCTCAGCACCTCATGGAACCTTCTCTAAAATGGACCACATACTTGGTCACAACGCAAATCTCAACAGATACCAAAAATTGGAACAACCTGTGTGTCTTATTGGATCGTCATGGCCTAGAGTTAAAATTCAACAACAACACAAATTACAGAAAACCTAGAAACTCATGGAAACTGAAAAATATTCAACTGAATCACCACTGGGTCAAGGAAGAAATAAAGAAAGAAGTTAAAGACTTCCTAGAATTCAATGAAAAAGAATGCACAACAAACCCAAACTTATGAGACACCATGAAAGCAATGCTAAGAGGAAAATTCATAGCACTAAGTGCCCATATAAAGAAGTTGGAGATATTTCACGCTAGTGACTTAACAGCACACCTAAGAACTCTAGAACAAAAGGAAGCAAACTCATGCAGGAGTACAGGACAGGAAACAATCAAACTGAGGGTTGAAATCAATAAAATATAAACAAAGAGAACAATACAAAGAATCAATGAAAAACAGAGTTNGTTCTTTGAGAAAATCAACAAGACAGACAAACCCTTATCTAAACTAACCAAAAGGCAGAGAAAGAATATCCAAATTGACAAAATCAGAAAAAAGAAAGTGGGACATAACAACAGATACTGAGGAAATCCAGAGAATCATTAAAGCATACTTCAAAAACCTGTACTCCGCAACAATGGAAAACCTAAAAGAAATGGACAAGTTTCTGGATAGGTACCACATACCAAAATTAAATCAAGACCAGATAATTTAAATAGACCTATAACTGATAAGGAAATAGAAGCAGTCATTAAAGTCTCCCAAATGAAAAAAGCCCAAGATCAGATGATTTCAGTGCAGAATTCTATGAAAATTTCAAAGAAGAGCTAATACCAATACTCATCAAATTGTTCCACTCAATAGAAACAGAAGAAACACTGCCAAACTCTTTTTATGAGGCTACAGTTACTCTGATACTCAAACCACACAAAGATGCAATGAAGAAAGAGAATTACAGACCAATCTCCCTCATGAACATTGACACAAAAATACTCAATAAAATACTGGCAAACAGAATCCAAGAATACAGCAAAAAATAAATAAATAAATAAAATCATCCACCATGATTAAGTATGCTTCATCCCAGAGATTCAGGG